>JAJOOE010005650.1:0-17500 GCA_036250405.1 Solanum raphanifolium
GGTAGAAAGAATCATACTTTTTAGATGATTCCTTAGTACTTTTTAGCATAGACTAGTGGATCCACGACCCAGACCGTTGTGATTGGCAACCACACTAATTCTCCGGTGGGAGAACCACTACTACAACTCAAACCAAGCAACTAATCCAAAAATAAGGCATTTAATTTACGGAAGCAAGTTAAATACTAAGGAAATAAATAGAGTTCCCATAAACTCTAACAAAAGTCTAACAATAATAAACTAACAATGTGGAAGTAATGCCTAGAACCTGAAAGTCAATGTACCAAAACATCTAACAATGTACCAAGTCTAAACAAGAAGGGATGCAACCCCAACTAATGTATTAAGAACTACTAGAACTGTCTAAGTCCGAAATGTGGACATAGACGAAAGGAGAACTCATGGCAGCCCGGAAGAATGTGCTCACCCTTGAATTCGAACGACGATCACTAATCTCCTAAGAGAGGTCTGTTAGTAGACGTTTAAAGATTCCTTGTACTCAACAAAAATAAGAGCAAGTGCAGTATCCGTACACAATCACAGTGTACTGGTAGGATCACACGGCTATCCCACTAAGTGCAACATACATTAGTCAATACTATACAAAATCATCAACATATACGAATAATGAACAACTTCACATTTTGTCAAGATACACAATTATAACAAGTCATTAGTCCTCTCATGGAACCCAAACCCAAACAGTTAGCATACCAAAACATGGTACCCGATCCAATGATTATGCCGGAACGTGGCAACCGATCCCATAATTATGTCGAAACGTGGCAACCGATCCAAGTTAGTTATGTCGGAACGTGGCAACCGATCCCATAATTATGTCGAAACGTGGCAACCGATCCAAGTTAGTTATGTCGGAACGTGGCAACCGATCCATTCAACACACCCCAATCACAAGTATATCCTCAAGATCATACAATTAAGTCATGATTTCATGGTAACCATCATTCATCTATCTCATTTACAACAAGTGTGATCAATAATGCAACATTTATAAACATACATGTACCATAATGAAGCAAGAACAAACATACATCACACAATCATAGAATCACAACCATCGCTTACCTCGAAACAAGCTTGAAACTCTAAGAAACTTGATCCTTCCCTTTCCGGATTTGTTGCGCTTGTTCTTGGTCTACAAACAAACAATATAATACGGGAATAAATAAACCATCCCTAATTACCCGAATTACTAACAATTCTATGAACCCTAGAACAAACCCATGTTCCCAATTTTCCAAATTAGGGTTGTTTACACCAGAGAATCTATAACAAAACCCTCCCCACCAATATTCATCACCCATTCTATTACGTTCTATGGATCAAAAAATGGATTCGAGGAGTGAAAAGCTTACCTTTAGCCTCAAGCCATTTTCAACCTTTCGTGAATAAGTTGAACCTTTTCCATAGCCTTATGCACCAACTCGGGCACTATCAAAGCAACCTCACTAACTTATATGAGACCTACACTTTCTACCAAAAAGCCTTAAATGGTGCCATCCCAATGCTAGAATCATAGATATTATTATACACAAATTTGATCAAAGGAAAATGATCATCCAAATTACCCTTGAAATCAATCACACAAGCTCTTAATATGTCTTCCAAAGTCTGAATGGTACGCTCGACATGTCTATCGATTTGAGGGTGAAAAGTCATGCTAAGTTTCACTTAAGTACCAAGACCATTTTGAAACGACATCCAAGAAAACTAAGATGTAAACAGAGTACATTGATCGAAGATAATGGACAAAGACACTCCATGCAACCTTACCATTTCCTGAATATAATGCTTGGCATAATTTCTGAGGATAATAAAGTCTTGATGGGGAAGAAAGTGAGCCGATTTTGTCATTCAGTCCACAATAATCCAAATTGAATCAAACTATCGATGAGTGTGGGGTAAACCCGTAATGAAGTCCATATTCAAATCTTCAACTTTCATGTAGAAATAATAATGCTTTGAGCCAAACCACCAAGTTTCTGATGCTCAACTTTCACTTGTTGAAAATTCAGATACTTAGCCATAAATTCTGTAATATCCTTCCTTCATCCCATTTCGCCAATAGACTTCCCACAAATTATGGTACATTTTAGTGGCTCCTAGGTGAATAGAATACCAAAAACTGTGAGCTTCTATCGAAATCTAGTTTCTCAACTCATCAATATTCGGAACACATGACCAACAGTCATATCGATGGACACGATCTACCACTTGGGAGAAAGCCTCGATTAATTTTTCAGAAACTAAATTCTTTAAGTCAACTAATACTGGATCAAGATCTTGCTTAACATTCATATCTGATACAAAAGACAATTATGAACCATTATGAAAAACTGCACCACATTCATTAGATTCAACCAAGTGAACACCCAATCGGGTCAATCTATGAACATCACGAACTAGATCTTTCTTAGTATCCTCAACATGAGCCACACTATCCATCGATAGTTGACTAAGAGCATCTGCCACCATATTCTCCTTTCTAAGTTGGTATAGGACACTTATGTAGTAATCTTTTAAAAATCCATGCCACCTCCTTTGGCGAAGATTTCGATCCTTTTGAGTGAACACATATTTCAAACTTTTATGGTCCGTAAATACGTCTACATGAACACCATACAAGTAATGTCTTCAAATCTTTGGAGCCAACACCACCACCGCTAACTCCAATCATCAGTCGGATAATTCTTCTCATTCACTTTTAATTGCCTTGAAGTGTAAGCAATAATTTTATCATGTTGCATCAAAACACAACCAAGATCAATTCCTGAAGCATCACAATAAACCACGAAACCATCTGACCCTTTCGATAATGTCAAAATGGAAGCCGAAGTAAATCTATTCTTCAACTCTTCGAAACTCTTCTCACAAGATTTTCACCATAGAAATTTCACTTTCTTTTGTGTTAATGTCGTCAAAGGTGAAGGAATGGAGGAAAACCCTTCCACAAACCTTCTATAATAATTGGCCAAACCCATAAAACTCCATATATCCGAAGTGGACATAGGTGTTGGCCAATTCTGAACTGCTTTGGTTTTCTTAGGATCGACTTGAATACCTTCACCGTAGACAATATTGCAAGGAAAGCAACATAACTCAACCAAAACTCACACTTGCTAAACATATAATACAATTCACAGTCCTTGAGAATTTGTAACACAATCTTTAAATGATCAACATGATAATCCTCACTCTGTGAGTAAATCAAAATATCATCGATAAACACAATTGCAAACATGTCAAGGTATTGCTTGAATACCATATTCATCAAATTACAAATGCCTCTCGGCATTAGTCAATGCAAAATACATTACCAAAAACTCATAATCACCATACCGAGTTTGGAAAGTCCTCTTTGGAATGTCATTCTCCTTCACCCTTAATTAGTGATAGCCCGACTAGAGGTCAATCATAGAGAAGTAACGCTCTCCTTGGAGTTGATAAAATAAGTCATCTATCCTTGGAATATGATACTTATTCTTAATGGTAGCCTTATTCAATTGTCGATAGTCAATACACTTTCAGAGAAAATCATCCTTCTTTCGAACAAGCAACAGTAGAGCACCCCATGGAGAGATACTCGATCTAATAAAACCCTTATCCAACAAATATTTCAATCGGTCCTTTAAGTCGTTAAGTTCAACCGGGGCCATATAGTAAGGAGGAATAATATAGGTTGTGTATCTAGGAGAAGGTCAATACCGAAGTATATTTCCCTTTTGGAAGGAATATCAAGAAGATCATCAGGAAACACTTCCAGAAACTCATTCACAATCGGAACAGTGTAGGGGCTTCAAAATCTGTATCCCTAACCCAACAAAGATTATAAATGTGACCCTTAGAGATCATCATCCTATCCTTTAGCAAGATACAACTGACCCTTAAAAAGATAATTTCCCCTATCCATGATATGATAGGTTCGTTTGTAACCTTAAAAGTGACCAATCGGGTCCTACAATCTATGGAAGCATAACATGCATGAAGCCAATCTATCCCAAGAATAACATCAAAATCTAACATAACATGCTCTATAAGATCAACATGAGTGACTCCATGAGAAATGGGAATAGGACAATGTAGCATCTCACTAATTGAAAGAACTAGAAAGAGTTAGAATTGGAAAGAGTCATTTTAGGAAAGAAGGAAAAAATTGGAAAATTGGTTAAGTTAAGTGAAGTCTGAGTTTTTGGTCAACTTCAAATGGCCATAACTCCTAGATCAGGATGAGTTACGTGTTCTTCCAGATACCGTAGGAAAGATCTTGGAATTTTATTTCCAATCCGCCGAGTTTTCTCATTTTCAAGTTCGTATGAGTGAGATATGCCCATTTGAAGTTTGGTTGTCAAGATAAGGAATGTCAAAACCGGATTTTAGAAGGGTATTGTGGTCTTTTCACTACCCAATTAATTAATTTCATTTTTGGTAATTAAGTTGGGGTCTAAATTGATTGGATTCAGTTTAACGCTTTTGAAATTAGAGCCAGGGTTTTGAGAGAAGAGAAAATAAGAGGAGAAAAGAGGAGAACAGACAAGGAATCGTCAAGTTCTTGAAGCTAAGATCGTGGATTTCGACAAGGGGTGATAACTACGAAGTATGTGAGTTCACATAATATTGGGTTCGTTCACCCACGTGACAAACATGTTTTTTTCAGTATGATTTTCATCCTAAAATATTGAGACTTTGTTATTCTTGAGTTATCTTGAATTGCTTTCGTTCTTGAATTTGGAATGAGATTGAGGAGTTCTTGAGAGTTTAAGGTTGATTTTAGAGTTGTGTTTGATTAGATTCTTGTGTGCATATGCTGGGTATCTAAATCTAAAGAGGAATTGAGAAAAATAATCGAATTTAGGCGAATTGGGGTTAGAAAATGAAGAAGGAACAAGTCGGGCAAATCTGGATACTCGATCCACGTCGCAGACATGTTCCTCAAGATTGACAAAGTTTTCTTCGCGTCACGGAGCGGTCACGGACCATTCTGCCCAAAAAATTATTTCGCAACCAAATAATTAAATGCATCTTCGCATCGTGGACTTGCTTCCAGACAGTAATTTCTTGATCTTTTCTCATGTTTAACTATCTAAAAACACTCCTAAATATCATGAGATCTTTCCTATCGCAAATCACTATCCATGAATCCATAATTCAATTCAAGGAAATTTAAGAGTCAAGTTAGGATAAATTCATAAAGTTTTCCAAAAGTCATTCACAAATGTTTTAACTTTGAGTTAAGACTTAAGCTTTGAGTTGAGTAAAGAGTAAGAGTAAATTTCATTTCTTCAAAGATTATACGGGAGCTAAGTATTCCCAAGAGTTAAAAAAATTTCACAAGAGAGCTTATCTCAAACCAAAGAAAGAGTTTTGTTTTTAAACATATGAGTTGAGCATATTTTGGGAGTAGTATTGAGCATCGATATGGGGACACGAGTTCATAATAACTCGAGTCTCCATAAACCATGTAGCCATCATGGGTAGAAAGGATAATACTTTTTAGATGACTCCTTAGTGCTTTTTAGCATAGACTAGTGGATCCACTTAGTTAGGGCGTTCTATATGACGGAAAAGTATAGGACAGTTTTGGCAGCGTGGGCAAGACGTTATATCATCACTTACGCTCATAGTGGTGGTTGTCGGTTAGAGAAACTCCCACATTATTATATAACTTTATTATATGGGTAAACATAGTTGCTATTGTATTTCTTTAATAAATTGAGTTGTCATTTACTGTTTTAAATGCTCTGTATAAACTGCACCTTTATTGTTGGTTTTACTTTGCATTTGAGTTGAGTTATTCATAAGTTGAGTAAAGTCAAGGTAAGTATTCCTTTCAGATTCCTTTCAAACTTATGTTATGTTTAGTTTTCTCCTCGCATAATTATCCATTCAATGTAGTGATGCCATTTGGCCTGCATCATTTTATGATGCAGACACAGGTAACCAGGATCAGCATCCAGCGCCTCGTTGATCCAGTTGAGCACTCAGAGTCAGTTGGTGAGCCTCGTTGCTTTCCGAAGGACTCTTTTTACTTTTATTTCTAGTATTTCAGTTGTTAGGATAATCGGGGGTCTTGTCCCGACATCCCTCTTTGTTTTAGATGCTTCATAGATGAGTAGTTATAGTTCTTTAGTCTTTCCATTTTCAATTGTATACGTTAAGACTTGAGTTGCCATTTTGGCTAAGCTTTATATCTCTTTAAGTTATTGCATGAGTTATATATTTAGACTGTCCCTTATGTTTAAGTCTTCCGCTGAGTAAGTAAGCCATGCCAAGGGTTCGCTTGGGGCCAGAAATGGTTCTCGAGTACCAGTCGTGCCCAGGGTGTAGGCTTAGGCCGTGACAAACTTGGTATCAGAGCACAGAGTTCAAGAGTCCTAGGGAGTCTATGAAGGTGTGTCTGTAGAGTCCTTGTTATCGGTGTGAAGCGCGCCACATCTATAATTAGGAGGCTGAAACATTTAGGAAATTCCTTCACTTCTTTCATAATTTATTTCGTGCGATAGACTGCATCTCTATAAAGTTTCCTTCTAATTCGTGCTTGCGTGGTTCTTTTAGTTGATCATGCCTCCACGAAGAGCTGTTAGAGGTCGTCCTACTAGGTGTAACATTGAGAAGCAAAGGGTACCTAATGCACCAGAAGTGCAACCCCAAGGAGAAGTTACCAATGCTGAGTTCAGGGAAGCGATAAGAATATTGAGTCAAGATGTGACCAACCAAGCTGGGAAGATATAGAACCGATAGGAAGGGAATGATATTTTGAGGATCCGTGAGTTCTTGAGGATGAATCCTCCAAGTTTTACTGGTTCAAGCACTACTGAGGATCCAAAGAATTTTAATGAGGAACTGCAAAAGGTATTTGAATTTATGCACGTTGTCGATGTTGAGCCAGTGGAACTAGCTGCATCTCAACTGAAGAATGTTGCTAGGACTTGGTTTGACCAGTGGAAGAAGAGTAGGGTTGAGGATGCACCGATTTTGAGTTGGGTTATGTTTGAGAGTGCTTTCTTGGGGCATTTCTTTCCCCGAAACTGAGAAAAGCCAAGGTACGGGAACTCCTTACCCTTAAGCAGGATTCACTAAGTGTTCATGAGTATGGTTTGAATTTAACCCAACTTTCCCTATATGCTCTGGAGATGGTTGCGGATATGAGGAGTAGAATGAGTTTGTTTGTTGTTCGATTGTTTCGTCTGTTGAGTAAGGAAGGTAAGGATGCGATGCTAATAAGGGACATGGATATAGAAAGGTTGATGTTTATGTGCAAAGAGTTAAGAAGGAAAAGATGAGGGATAAGGAGGAGTTCAAAAACAAGAAAGCTAAAACAGGGAATGAGTCCGGGTAGAAAAGGAATAATGTCAACCGTTCCTCCTTCCATCAGAAGCAAAAGGGACCTGCTCCATCAACTGCTAGTTCACCTGCACCTTGAAACAAAGGTGAGTATAATGGTCAAAATTCACAGAACTTCAGAATTGGACCTACACAGTCTCAGGTTAGTGTAGCACAAGGAGGTAACTGGATCCTGCGTGTGCTAAGTGTGGTAGGACCCTATCGCGATGGCTCCACATATTGTTTCAAATGTGGACAAGAGGGTTACTTTATGAACGAGTGCCCTAAGAACCGATAAGGTAATGGGAATCAGGGGAATAGAGCCCAATTTTCATCAGTTGCTCCACCAGACAGGGCTGCACCTAGAGGAGCTACTTCTGGTATTGGCGGAGGAGCAAATCTCCTTTATGCGATCACAAGTCATCAAGAGCAAGAGAATTCTTTAGATGTCGTCACTCGTATGATCAAAGCCTTTACTCTTGATGTTCATCCTTTGCTAGACTCAGGAGCAAGTTTATCTTTTGTGACTCCTTATGTTGCAAATAATTTTGATGTTCTTCCTCAGAAACATTGTGAGCCCTTTTGTGTTTCTACGCCTGTTGGGGAGTCTATTTTAGCTGAGCGAGTTTATCGTGATTGTACGATTTCCGTCAATCACAAGAACACCATGGCTGATTTAGTTGAGTTAGACATGGTTGATTTTGATGTCATTCTTGGTATGGAGTGGCTACATGCATGTTATGTCTCCATCGATTGTAGAACTCGAGTTGTCAAGTTCCAGTTTGCTAATGAGCCAATTATAGAGTGGAGTAGTAGTTCAGCAGGGCCTAAGGGTCATTTTATTTCGTATCTTAAAGCAAGAAAGTTAGTTTCCAAGGGTTGTGTCTATCACTTAGTCCGAGTTAATGTCTCTAGTGTTAAGACACCTCCTATTTAGTCAGTTCCTATTGTGAAAGAGTTTTCAGAAGTCTTTCCAGATGATCTTCCCAGAGTCCCTCCTGAGAAAGAAATAGACTTCGGTATAGACACTCTTCCAGATACTCGTCATACATTTATTCTGCCATACAGAATGGCACCAGCATAGTTAAAAGAGTTGAAGGAGCAGTTGAAAGACCTTCTATATAAAGGTTTCATTCGACCAAGCATCTCACCTTGGGGCGCTCCGGTCTTATTTGTGAGAAAGAAAGATGGTTCCCTTATGATATGTATAGATTACCACCAGTTGAACAAGGTTACCATCAAGAATAAGTATCCTCTTCCGAGAATTGACGATCTTTTCGATCAGCTTCAGGGTGCTATTTGTTTATCTAAGATAGACCTCAGATCTGGCTACCATCAGTTAAGAGTAAGGGAATGTGACATTCCAAAGACAGCATCCAGGACCTGTTATGGTCGTTATGATTTCCTAGTTATGTCCTTTGGTTTGACCAATGTGCCTACAACATTCATGGACCTTATGAATAAATTATTCAAACCTTATTTAGATATGTTTGTTAGCGTATTCATTGATGACATACTAATCTACTCAAGGAATGAAGAAGATCATGTTGGTCACCTCATAATAGTACTCCAAACTTTAAAGGATAGAGAGTTATATGCCAAGTTCTCTAAGTGTGAGTTTTGACTTGAGTATATGGAATTCTTAGGCCACATGGTGTCTGGAGAGGGAATTAAAGTTGATACCTAGAAAATAGAGGTAGTGCAGAATTGGCCCAAACCCACATCTTCAACTGATATTAGGAATTTCATGGGTTTGGCTGGCTATTATAGAAGGTTTGTAGAGGGGTTATCATCTATTTCATCCCCTTTGACCAAGTTAACTCAAAAAACAATAAAATTTCAATGGTTTAAAGCTTGTGAGAAAAGCTTTCAGAAATTGAAAAAGAGGTTGACTACTGCCCCGGTATTGACCTTACCAGAAGGCACGCAAGGCTTTGTTGTTTATTGAGATGCGTCTAGAGTGGGTTTGGGTTGTGTGTTGATGCATAATGGTAAGGTTATAGCTTATACCTCCAGACAGTTTAAAGTTCATGAGAAGAACTACCCAATCCATGATCTAGAGTTGGTTGTCGTAGTATTTGCTTTCAAAATATGGTGCCATTATCTTTATGGTGTTCATGTGGATGTGTTCACCGATCACAATAGTCTTCATTATGTGTTTACTCAGAAAAAGCTTAATCTCAGACATAGGAGGTGGTTAGAATTACTTATGGATTATGACATGAGTATTCTTTATCACCCAGGTAAGGCTAATGGTGTTGCTAATGCCTTGACCAGTTTGTCTATGGGCATTACCGCCTATTTTGAGGAAGATAAGAAAGAGCTAGCAAGAGATGTGCATAGACTTGCCCGATTGGGAATTCGACTAATGGATTCCACAGAAGGAGGAGTGGTGGTAATGAATGGGGCTGAATCATCATTGGTGTCAGAAGTAAAAGAGAAGCAAGACCAAGACCCTATTTTGCTTGAATTGAAGGCAAATGTTCATAAGCAAAAAGTAATGGATTTTGAACAAGGGGGAGATGGAGTATTGAGGTATCAAGGTAGGTTGTGTGTACCAAGGATGGATGAACTCCAAGAGAGGATCATGGAGGAAGCTCATAGCTCCAAATATTCCATTCATCCGGGTTCCACTAAGATGTATCGTGACTTGAGAGAGGTTTATTAGTGGAGTAGTATGAAAAAGGGCATTGCAGAATTTGTTGCTAAGTGTCTGAAGTGCCAACAAGTTAAGGTAGAGCATCAAAGTCTCGGTGGTATGGCCCAAAATATAGAACTTCTGGAATGGAAGTGGGAGATGATCAATATGGACTTCATCACAGGTTTACCAAGGTCTCGCAGACAGCATGATTCAATTTGGGTGATTGTTGATAGAATGACAAAATCAGCCCACTTTTTGCCGGTAAAGACTACCCATTCGGCAGAAGATTATGCTAAGTTGTATATTCAAGAGGTGGTTAGACTTCATGAGGTGCCAGTTTCAATTATTTCAAACAGAGGTGCACAATTTATTGCACAGTTCTGGAAATCTTTTCAAAAAGTCTTGGGTTCAAAAGTAAACTTAAGTTTTGCCTTTCATCCTCAGACGGATGGTCAAGCAGAGAGCACTATTTAGACCTTAGAGGATATGTTGAGGGCTTGTGTGATTGATTTCAAAGGTAATTGCGATGATCACCTACCTCTTATTAAATTTGCTTACAATAATAGTTACCACTCTAGCATCCATATGGCTCCTTATGAAGCTTTTTGTTGGAGAAGATGCAGATCTCCTATTGGATGGTTTGAAGTTGGTGAAGCGGGGTTGATAGGACTAGACTTAGTTCATCAAGCTATGGAGAAGGTGAAAGTTATTCAAGAGAGGTTCAAAAAAGTACAGAGTCGTCAGAAATCCTACACTGATGTTAGGAGAAGGGATTTAAAGTTTGAAGTAGATGATTGGGTATACTTGAAAGTTTCACCCATGAAGGGTGTCTTGAGATTTGGTAATAAGGGGAAGCTTAGTCCCCGGTATATTAGTCCTTACATAATATCCGAGAGGATTGGCAATGTAGCTTATGAGTTAGAGCTACCTCAAGAGTTAGCATCGGTTCATTCGGTATTTCATATTTCCATATTGAAGGAGTGCATAGGGGATCCTTCACTTATCATACCAACCAAAGATATTGATATTAAGGATAGCTTATCTAATGAGGAGATTCCTATTCAAATTCTAGACCGCCAGGTTCGCAAGTTAAGAACCAAGGAAGTAGCATCAGTCAAAGTCCTTTGGAGTAATTAGTTTGTTGAGGAAGCTACTTGGGAAGCTGAGGAGGATATAAAGAATAGATATACACATCTCTTTGAGCCCGGAGAAAACCCAGACCAAGGTACTAATTCTCTTATTAGTACTCGTTAATTTATATACTTGATGTGTTAGATTTGCTTGTTGGGTATTTGAGTTGAATGTCATATGCTACACCTTTAGCCTACTAAGAGTAATCTCATTCGAGGATGAATGTTCCAAAGGGGGAGATATTGTAACATCTCGCTAATTGAAAGAACTAGAAAGATTTAGAATTGGAAAGAGTCATTTTAGGAAAGAAGGAAAAATCTGGAAAATTGGTTAAGTTAAGTTAAGTCTGAGTTTTTGGTCAACTTCAAACAACCATAACTCCTAGCTCAGGATGAGTTAGGTGTTCTTACAGTTACCATAGGAAATATCTTGGAATTATCTTTCTAACGTTGCTAAGTTTGCTCAGTTTCAAGTTCGTATGAGTGAGACATGCCCATTTAAAGTTGGGTTGTCGAGATAAGGAAAGTCAAAACTGGATTTTAGAAGGGTATTGTGGTCTTTTCACTACCCACTTAATTAATTTCGTTTTTGGTAATTAAGTTGGGGTCTAAACTGATTGGATTCAGTTTACGCTTTTGAAATTAGAGTTAGGGTTTTGAGAGAAGAGAAAAAAAGAGGAGAAGCGACAAAGAATAGTCAAGTTCTTGAAGCTAAGATCATGGATTTCGTCAAGGGGTGATCCCTACGAGGTATGTGAGTTCACATAGCGTTGGATTCTTTCACCCACGTGCCAAACATGTTTATTTCAGTATGATTTTCGTCCTAAAAGAATATTAAGACTTTGATGTTCTTGAATTGCTTTCGTTCTTAAATTTGGGATGAGATTGAGGAGTTCTTCATAGTTTAAGGTCGATTTTAGAGTTGTTTTTGATTAGATTTTGTGTACATATGTTGGGTATCTGAATCTACAGAGGAATTGACAAAATGATTCGAATTTAGGTGAATTGGGGTTAGAAAACGAAGAAGGAACAAGTTGGGCAAATCTGGGTACCAGGTCCGTTCGAGGACCTGTTCCTCAAGATTGACAAAGTTGTCTTCGCGGAGCGGAGCGGTCATGGATCGTTCTGCCTAAAAATTTATTTCGTGACCAAATAATTAAATGCATTTTCGCGTCGCAGACTTGCTTCCAAACAATAATTTCTTGATCTTTTCTCATGTTTAACTATCTAAAAACACTCCTAAGCATCATGAGATCTTTCCTATCACAAATCACAATCCTTGAATCCATAATTCAATTCAAGGAAAGTTAAGAGTCAAGTCAAGAGAAGTAAAGAGTAAAGTTAAGAGAAATTCATAAAGTTTTCCAAAAGTCTTTTACAAACATTTTAACTTTGTGTTAAGGCTTAAGCTTTGAGTTGAGTAAAGAGTAAGGGTAAAGTTCATTTGTTCAAAGATTATACGGGAACTAAGTATTCCCAAGAGTTAAAAATGTTTTCACATTTGAGAAACAAAGGAAAAACCGATTTCCAAGATAGCATTTAAGCTAAGTTTTGAGTAATTATCTCAAACCAAAGAAAGAGTTTTATTTTTAAGACACATGAGCTGAGCATATTTTGGGATTAGTATTGAGCATCGATATAGGGACGCGAGTTCATAATAACTCAAGTCTCCATAAACCATGTAGCCATCATGGGTAGAAAGGATCATACTTTTTAGCTGACTCCTTAGTGCTTTTTAGCATAGACTAGTGGATCCACTTAGTTAGGACGTTCTATATGACGGCAAAGTATAGGACAGTTCTTGTAGTGTGGGCAAGACGTTGTATCATCACTTAGGCTCATAGTGGTGCTTGTCGATTAGAAAAACTCCCACAGTATTATATTACTTTATTATATGAGTAACCTGAGTTGCTACTGTATTTCTTTAATACATTGAGTTGTCATTTATTGTTTTAACTGCTTTGTATAAACTTCACCTTTATTGTTGTTTTTACTTATCATTTGAGTTGAGTTATTCATAAGTTGAGTAAAGCCAAGGTAAGTGCTCCTTTCAGATTCCTTTCAAGCTTATGTTATGTTTAGTTTTCCCCTTACATAGTCGTATATTCAATGTACCTTTCGCCTGCATCATTTTATGATGTAGACATAGGTAACCAGGATCAACATCCAGCGCCTCGGTGATCCAGTTGAGCACTCAGAGTCAGTTGGTGAGTCTCCTTGCTTTCCAGATGACTACTTTTAATTTGCCTTCTAGTATTTCAGTTGTTAGGATGATCGGGGGTCTTGTCATGACATCTGTCTTTGTTTTAGAGGCTTCATAAATGAGTAGTTATATTTCTTTAGTCTTTCCATTTTGAGTTGTATACGTTAAGACTTGAGTTGCCATTTTGGCTAGGCTTTATATCTCTTTAAGATATTGCATGAGTTATATTTTGAGACTGTCCCTTATGTTTATGTCTTCCACTGAGTAAGTAAGTCAGGCCAAGGGTTCTCTTGGGGCCAGAAATGGTTCTCAAGTGCCATTTCTGCCCAGGGTACAGGCTCGAGGCTTGATAGACAATTTCTATAGACTATCTTAGACACTATAGAATCACCAACGTGAGTAGAGATATGAAATTCATTAGAAAGGATATCAGGACCAACATCAAATCTCATGGCCACATAAGGAATAACAAATGATAAGGTACCACCTAAATCATGTAAAGAATACACATCAAAATGAAAGATTTCCAATATACAGTCACCACATCTAAAGAATCTGTGTGATCATGTCGAGTTTAAAGAGCATAGAATCAATTTTGCCTCAGAGCACCTGAATTAGAACCACTTATAACACCTCTCATTTGAAAAAAAAAGAAGGAAAAATGCAGTTTTTGGGCTGATGTATGTGTCTATGGGTCCCATATGTGGACCAAAGAAGCTTCTACAGGCCGTAGATGGCAACCGTAGGAACGGGGGAAGATAAATTTTTGAATCAAGTCCAGTACCCTTTTTTAGGGTTCACCAAGATGGTTCGTCATTCCTTGTATGAGTCGTAGAAGGTCTCGTAGGTGTGTCCCAACCTTAGTAAAATTTTGAGGTTCAAGGTTTGCTCTATGGCTGTTTATGTACAGTTCGTAAGAAGACCGATGAGCCGTACATAGATTCCATCAAAATTGGTTAAAAATTTGAAGTCCCAGTAACCAATCTACTGTCGACCAGTACGGGACATAGGTCCAACTGTAGTTGGGGCCCGACGATTATTTTTAAAGTGGATTTTGGGTCTTTTCCTAATTGTTTTAACCTAATATTAGTCATTTTACCTTCTACCCTAAGCCCTTGATAAATGTATTTAACCCCCAAATTATCTATTTTAACTCATTCTCCTAAATTCCCTAAGACTTACCAAAGTCATCCTCTCAGTTCTCTCAAGGCTAAAGAAGAAGAAGAGCTAGGGTTCCATTCAAGTCTCCAATATTCCATTCTTCTTGGGCTTTTGGCATCAAGGTATGTGTGTATTCACCCATGGAGTCTTTTCCTCCATGGCGTCCCCAAGGTTTCCAAGTTCCCCTTTCAATTTCAATTTATTCAAGTTAGGGTTTCAATTCAATCTCATGAGTTTCATTCATTTATGATTTGTTGTTGTTGATTTAGTCTTCTAATGCATTATTCCATGTTAATACATGATAGTTAGTTGAAATTATGCTCACCCATGCCTAGATTATGATTTTTTTTCACTATAAACCCTATGATGAACTCATAAACCTATGAATTAATGAAAATATGCATGTTTTCATGAATTTATTGTAAATGAATTAATGATGCTTTGAAAGGAAAGTAGTGATGTTGTGGTGAAAGGATTTCTCACTTACTATGATGATCATGATTATGAAAGGTATTTCACACAAATGAATAACAATGGTGAAAGGTTTTCTCATCCATGTTGAATTATGTTTAAGGATCTATGTTATGGTTTGATCTTGAAAATATGAATTGTATGCTAAATTGATATTTGACTTTTATATATTCCATTGGGATTTAGACTTAGCACCGAGAGGGCTTTGAGATGGAGGCTCAATTAGAGTAGTCTCTAGTAGCAACCTCTAGTCCCTAACTACTTGCCCCGTAGGATTATCTTAAATGACCTAGCTAGTGGATCCACTTTAGCAAAACATGACATGTACATATTCTACCTTGGCAAGTAGATTCCATTTATCGGTGTGAGGGATATACCGGATTCCATGATATAGCTCTCATAGTCTTATTATCGGTTAAAGATAAGATCCCAGAAAATGACTATGTTTTGTTCAAAGCTTTTATTATGTCCTTTACTTCAATTGCTTTGACTATATAATGTGATTTCCATGTTCTAATTCCTTATGTTTAAAATGTCTATTAATTGATTATGTCTACATACCTTAAACTACTTATACTCTCATTGTTCATGTTTATGCATAATGCCTCAAACTTTGTACATTTCATGTACTAACACATACTCTTGCCTACATAATCTAATGAATGTAGGGTCCGACGTTCCTACTTCGCATCATCGTGGCTAGTTAACTTCTTAGACATTGAAGATTAGGAAGTCCTCATGTTTCGAGGACCGAGACTCTTTTATTGTTTTATGTATTTTCATTTCTGACTTTGTATTTGATGTATGGGTTACATCCCTATCACTTTTCTCATGATGTATTAGATGGCTTTGAGACTTATGTTAGACTTCCGCTTTCGTCAAAATCATTTGATATATAAAATGCTATCTTTTGAATTCTTGAAGTTTCTATTATCTTGTATGATGTATGCTATGTGGCTTCTGTAGGGCCTCTCGAGGTTCTATAAGCCATGTTACGTCTAAGGTGTACTTTGGGTCGTAACACCACTAGGTTTAACTTGCCTACCATCCTTTCCCTTATCAGCAAGCAATGGGCAATCTCTCATCTTTTTACCATGATAACGCTCAAATGTACTCTTCAAAAAAAATTAAAAGAGACATCGGTCGTCGTCAATAACAATACACAACTAAGAGTTGGGGTCAAATCCCATAGGGAATGGCATATTGTAGAGAATTTTGTCAGGAAATTTGGATTGTAAAATGACATTTGTAGTAGTGAAAACAAGTGGGTGGACAATTCCACTAATTTAATAATAGGATTTGGTTATCAATGGTCATAATTAAGCTAAAATTATTGAAAGTGTAGGAAGTAACACGTAATCTAGGGTACGGGGATTGGAAATCAATGTCACATAGGGGTAATTGTGTTGCTCTACAATGATGTACATTCATGAATATGTTAGGTCATCTTCAATGATGCTAATCTTTTTCTAATCTCATAGATCCTTGCATAGAATCTCCTTTCGGTCTCATTTATATGGATACTAAACAACCAATACCTTACTTTATTCTCTCGTTCGATGCAGAAATAAGGCAAATAGATCCGAGTCATCCGACCCATAACCTTTATTTTCAAGAACGTTACAAACATCAAACTTAAATTGCTAGTATCGGACTAATTACCCACTCCAATCAATATCTTTTGAGCATCGACCAGAGATCGGAAGTGGGAATTAAGTTTGCAACTTAACCCATAAATTAATCTCATGCTAATTAGCCCATATTTATGTATGAACAGCAGCAAAACAGAGCATAACACAATACCCACTACATTAAATCAACACTCAACACTATAATTGCACTCCTAGATCTTGGGGTTTTAGCCATCCATCAAAAAAAACAAAGGAATTGTACTTTTCACAAAAGCAGTCATGGGTAACATGAAATTAAGCAATTACAAGCAAACCCACTTTGGATTAAAGTTGAAATACCCTAAGAACTAGGAATTGTTCTTCTCAAGGTAAAGTGTTTTTCTATCTTCACTTGTTCATACACCAAAAAAGTATTGCTCCTTATGTGAACTCTCTTCTTTTTTCTCTCATTTGGGCTATTTATAGTTTTCGAATTTGGCACAATATTCAATATGCTACCTATTAGGTGACGTTAGTCGGGCTCGCCGAACTCATTTGGTGAGTCGTCAATTGTGCTTCAGCTCGCTTTTTCATGCTCTAGGCTTCAGGTTTTGAACCTCAGTCGAAAAGCTCATTCGAGTCTTCCTTTCACATTCCGCGTATCACTGAGTACCTCTTAGTTTTCCTTTTAAGCCTTCAAGTTTTCTCCTTGTACTGGCGCTTTCGGTGATGGTCAACATGTTTGCCCTTTCTTATTCGGCGAGTCGCCTTCCTTTTAAAGTCCACCGACCTGCCTCAATAAATACAAGTGTTGTGCACTATCAAATTTGGTGATTTCATGATCACTAGGTGATTCGACTTTCTTGTTTGGCGATCATCAGTGTGTAGTTTACACTTCTTTTTATGTTTTGGACCATTCTTTCAAACATTCATCCTTGCCTTG
>JAJOOE010005651.1:0-20958 GCA_036250405.1 Solanum raphanifolium
AAACAACAAAAGAAAAAAATATTTCTTTGGAAAATTATAACAAAGTCCCCCCTCCTCCCCCCCCCCCCCCTACACACACACGTAAATACATTACTTAACAACAACAACAAAATAAAAAAATGTTTCTTTGGAAAAATAATAACTAAGCCCCCTTTTTTAAAAAATAGTGAAGGACTAATTCTTAATTAGTTTTCTTTCAGAAAAAATATTTGATTCCAATTTCAGAAATGACCATACTTATAAAATTTTCAGTTTTATAAAAATGATCACATTGCTCCCTTTTTGAAAGAAAATTGTCAAAATAGTCAATCTTTTCCAATAGTTAAATTACTAATCAAAATATAAACGAATTTATATTTTTGTTTCAATAACCAATTTCATATATTTATTTTAGAGATTTTTGTGTGTGTTTAAAAGAATTTACAAAATGACCAGATTTATTTATTTTACAAAAATGACCAGTTTTATGTTTTTTGCAAAAAAAAAAACGCACAACCATTTATTTATTTTTTGCTTAAAACGACTAGAAACTAAATTACAAAAAAAAAGACTTTGAATTTTTTTTTTCTTTAGCAAAACATGAGTTTACTTATCAACTCCATGATAAGATAAAATTAAATCAAACACCTCATTAATAATAAATACATATGTACATAATAATAAAACATAATCATATCAAATATCACAATAGACTTGATTAAATCAAACAAACTTAACATAAGCAACTTAATCAAAATATAAAAGAAAAATAACAGATTAATTTAAGATTACATTGTGAAATGTAAAAAGAAATACCTGAAGGTGATGACAAGCAATAGTGGAAGCAATACTAGTTGAATCCACAAATCCACACAAAGATATTTTTTTTCTTTCTATTCTATTTCTTTCATTCTTTTTTTTATAAGCCTTTAGTACTCTCTCCTCTTCTTTCTAATTTCTTCTTCTTCTTCTTCCTTTTTTTCAAATGAAAGAATAATGGGTTTAAATAGGCGTAGAATATGAAGCACCTCACTCTTCTTGAAAATGTATGAACCAATGCATGCTTGAGACTTTTTACCTTTCCAATGTGTCACCCAAGATAACCAATGAATTTTATTTTATTTTCAAGAGAAGATTAATTAAGAAAGAGTGTATTTCCCTTTTAGATGGTCCATTTCTTTTATACATTAATTGAATAATAGTTAATTAAATGGTTCATTTGAAAATTTAAAATACCCATTTGAGCAAGACCTAAAATTCAAAAAATAAACCAGCTCATTAACACAAAATTCAGACATCTAACCTATATCGAAGATCAAACACAACAAATAAAGATAAAAATTAAAATTAAATAAGATTCAAGCAAAACTCAACATGATAAAACTTAAACAACACTAACAAAATAATACATAATCCGGTACCAAAATGACTTATATGATTAAAAAGGTTGTGATAGAGAAGAATTTGAATAGAGGGTGAGAGGGAGAAAAGATTGACGTAGATTTTTGGGTGAATGGAGGTTGCCAGAAAACTGCACGAATTTTTTTTTGACGGAGTTTTGACATAAAATTTATATCAAAAGATAGCTCTTGAAGAGCTCTACATATTTATGTAAAGGGCATGGAATGGGAATGACCAGAACTTCATAAATCTAAAGAAAATTTTATGATTTGTGTTCGATTTTTCTTAGATCTATGAGGTTTGGCTACAAATAAAGATAAATGGTAGGTTTGTGGATTTGGGTGCAAGGAAGAAGTGGTAAAATTTTGGAGAGATTTTATGGTGACAGGGTGGCATTCGCTGGCGATGGTGGTGGGTGGGAAGAAAGAGGAGAAGAAAAAAATAAACACAAAAATAGGGCCAAAATTATGATATTTTGGAGTATTTTGTAAATTTTTTTTTGTAGAGTCACATAACAACCCTTGAATCAAAATGTTATGAATGGCTGAGATTCAATCTTGATCATTGTTATTGAACCAGATTTAAAATTCATTGGGCTATCAGAATTGGATTTGAATCAGCCCAATTCAATCAAAATTGAATCCTTCAGGTCAATTAAAAACAAACAAACAAACAAACATAAAATACAAAATACAAAATAAAAATACAAGAAAAGACCTTATTATATATTGTAGGAGTAATTAAACACGTCAAAAATTACGTGTTCACAATAAATACTATAATAATTTAAATCTTAACATATTGATTATCATACCTAGTAAGTATCATAATAATACCTAAAGTAAGTCATGCATAGAGTAATTAAATTCCAAATTAAAGACTTTATGAAAGTCCTATTAAAGATGTTTTTTTTTTGGTAATTAAATGATTTTATTTACCAAATGAACATTACAAAGTAGAAAAAAAACTTAGCAGGCATGGACATAAGCTCCATCCTTGCTATCTTCAACCAACATTCTCATTTTACCTTTTACGGATATGTATTCATAGCATGTAGTCTATTGGCTAATTTAGGATATCTACTACCTTGTCCATGCGCCTCCTGAATAATATACCTAACAATTGTGCTTGTCTGCTGCTTCTTCTGTGTGAATATTCTGTTGTTACGCTCTAGCCACAAATGATATATGGAACTAGCCATTGCTAGTTTGTACACAAGTGATGTGCTACTTCTTCCTTTCATATATTTACCTGCCCATGGGACTTCAGCTGTCCAGTGCATTGTGCTTCTGTTAATCCCTTGCCAAGTTAAGACTCGTCTTCACACTTTTGCAGTATAAGGACATTGAAAAAATAGATGATCAAGGTCTTCATTCTTCATCAGACATAGAGGACATTCAGGAGATTGTATGCACCCTATTTAGCCAGTTTATCTTTAGTCGCAAGCCTTCCATTTACTGCTAAATACATTATGAACAACCATTTAGGATCCTCACATTTTTCATACCAACGACCTCCATTCTACCTTCTTCATGGAACCCCTCATCTGCATATATATTTTGCCTATAGAGTAGCTTTCCATGTTTTTTACACATGCCTCATTTAATCCAACCTCTTGGAGATATTGAGCTGCTTTGAGTATTCTTTGCACTATCCAAAAAGTTTGATTTGCTTGTATGTTCCATACATCATGCTTCCCATAATAGCTATGAATTCAAGCCACCAAGAGTTTGTTTTTTTTCATGCACAGATTCCACATTAGCTTTTCAATTGAAACCTTATTCCAAGTATAAATATCAAGGAAGTGCAATCCTCCATTTGACTTGGGCCTACACAGATTATCCCATGCAATCAAAGCCTTCCTAGAAGTCTCGATATTACCAGTCCATAAGAATTTCCTACACATAGCTTCCACTGTTTGGATGATTTTCTTTTGTAGAGAGAATATTTGGGAACAAAACATTTGGATGACATACAATACACTCTTGATGAGTTGAGCTCTTCCTGCTTATGACAAGAACTTGATGGTCCAGCTTGTAATTCTACCCAACATCTTCTCCAGAAGTGATTTGCATTGAACTAAAGATATCCTCTTAGTACTTAGAGGTACACCAAGGTATCTGAAAGGCAAATCCCCTTTGATAAATTGAAGTTCTTCCAGTATCTCTTCTTGCAGCTCTTGTTTGACTCCACCAAAGTAAACACTGCTTTTCTCCACATTTGCAACCAACCCTGAAGTCTGAGAGAACTTCATAAAACATTGATACATACATCTCACTGATTTGATATCTCCTCTGCAGAACATTAATAGATCATCAGCAAAACTTATCTGCACTATATTTTTAGCTTTACATCTAGGATGGTAGTGAAAATTAGGCTATGTCTGCAAACTTTTCAGAATTCTTGTCAGGTAGTCCATTGCTAATACAAACAAATAAGGAGACATTGGGTCCCCTTGCCTTATCCCTCTCCTTGCTTTGAAAGGTGTCGTACTATGTCCATTAATATGAATGGAGTATTATTGAGATTTAATCTTGATCATTGTTATTGATCATATTTAAAATTGATTGGGCTATCAGAATTGAGTTTAAATAAGCTCAATTCAATCAAAATTGAGTCTTTTAGGTCAATTAAAACTAGACAAAACAAACAAACAAACAAAATATAAATACAAGAAAAGACCTTACTATATATTGTAGGAGTAAATTAAACACGTCAAAAATTAGGCGTTCACAATCAATAATATAATAATTTAAATCTTAACATATTGATTATCACACCTAGTAAAGTATCATAATAATACCGAAAACAAGTCATGTATATAGTAATTAAATTATAAATTAAAGATTCACGAAAGTCCTATTAGAGATTTTTTAAACATATAAATGTATACCTAAATCGGAAAGAAATTTGATTAACTTTAAACAAAAAAAAAAGTAGATAATTTTGACTTAACCAAAACTCAATAGGTTAGAGACTTGTGTTGATAACATGATATAAAATGAGAGGGATATATAAAAATATACTAAACAAAAAATAAAGATACAATGATATCGAAAGTAGAATGTAGAGTCTTCTTTTATTCTCTTCAAGTATCTCTTTCACAAAGGTAAATAATACCCATTTATAGGATGTACAAACCATCCGTTTACAATCTTTAGAAAATACGTTAGTACAATATTTAAGAAATATATTAGATAGATAAATATATGTTAAGAAACTGAAATGAAACATCCACAATTGAATGAATTCATAGTAGACATAATATTTGTAGTTAAAACTATCAAATTGAAGGTCTAATAAAAAAGAACAAAAACATTTATGTTCAATTCGAATTTTCAAAAATTTTAACATCAACTTACAACAATCTTGTTCGAGATTATGAAAACTTTATCTTTATTAATCATGAAATGCTAATTTTAAATTATATTTTTTCAGCTCTGATACCACATGTCAGATGATAAAATAAGATGAATTTACTGTAGCGACCCTAAAAATTGATAGGTGAAACTAGAGTCTAACGTATGAATTTTAAAAGTTTAAGCATAAATTGGAGTTATGAAATTTTCCAAAAAAAATTGGATGTTGGCTTAATTTTATTTGGTAAGTCCAGGTGGGCAAAGGGCGTTTTCGTAAATATTAATTTTAGTTAAATTAAGAAATGAGTATATTTTATTTTATTTCTAATAACTATATATGGTATTAAAACTTTTAAAAGATATTTTTGAATTCATTCTTCAAATTAAAACCCCCCCAAAAGTTCTTTTCTCTAAAAGTCCTCTCAAGCTCAAGGAAGAAGAAGATGTGGGCAATTAGGGTTTCGAATTGAAGGTTTCTTCTATCAAATTTTCGTGGGTTTTCTCAATACTAAGGTATGGTGGCTCTTTATCTAAAACTAGTTTTCGCTTTAGAGCCAATTTCAAAGGATTTTCAAATTCTCAAAAGTTATGAAAAACTTCTATTTCTTACTCTACTCAAGGGTTCTTGCATTAAATGGTTTTAAATGATGGATTGTGATATTGTTGATATTAAATTGATGTTTTCAAATGAAAAATCTCATGAACCCTTGATTTCACAAATTTCTATATTTGACTTTCGAAATGGGTTTGTTGATAATGATTGGGTGTTGATGAATTTATGCTTAAAATAAATTGTATTGTTGATGTTTATGATTTTCTATATCTATTGATTATTGTTGAGGATGGCTTTGGAGGATGGTAAGTTGGCTTAATCTCATATTATTGACATAATTGTTCTTGCTTGGTTTGATCCACTTATGGTGGAGGTGTTTAATTATGGATTGTATTATGAATATGGCCTTGAAGGCATTATCTATTGAATTAAAGTGTTATCAAGTTATGAAGTGTTATTGTACTATGTGAAGGTATTTTTATGGTTATAAGGTGATCTTGTACAAAGTGTTATTGTAGTGTAATTGAAAGTATGTTCTCTTTAAATGTTCATATGTGACGATTGTTGGACTATGAAGAGTCCCTATATGGTAATGTTGTGACTTGCTTGGTAGACTTAGATGTCCCTTCTTGTTACTTGAAAGCTCTTTGAATGAATGAATGTCTAGGATCGGTAGACCTAAGCATGGTGCCCTTTCTATGAATGATAAAAGAGGACTTCTAGATTATATCTTGAATAGGATAGACCTAGCATGGTACCCTTTTCATGAGTAAGTCTAGACTCCTAAATGTGAATGTTAAACCTTGAAGTGGTGAACCCTAGGGGTAATGACCTTCTTCTTGTGTGAAATGATAGACTTAGAGATGGTGGACTGGAATGGTAACAAACTCTCTCTAAGAAAGTCAATGAGCTATCCTTGAATGAACCTTGATCGGCTAGAACTAAGAAATGGAGCCCTTCTTGGTAGAAGTACTATGAGTTGGCCGAACTTAGAAATGGGGTCCACTCTAGTGCATACATGTGAATAAATTACTCTATGGGAACTAAGGCTAAGCATCGAGTGGATGTGGTTAGGATGGTGGCCCTACTTAAGTATGAGACTAGGGCACAATGAACATCCTTGGACATCCCCTAAACCATGTGCCTACATGGGTTGCTTATTAGTTCTACCTTTGGCAAGTAGAACACCTTTCACGGAGTAGGGTAGACTCCGAATTCCATGCCTAGCTAGTATGATCTATGTCGGTTAATGCATATTCCCATCATGTGGGATGTGCACTCTAGTTATTGGATAGGTTCTACAAAGTGTAGGTGGTAGTATGGGATGCTATCTACACATTACACGAGTAGACCTAGAAGATGCTAAAGTGAGTTCCCTAAGTCTAAATGGCTATTATGTGAAAGTCCCCTAAATTGTTAAATGTCTCCTAAGTGGTTCATTAAAGAATTTTGACTTAGCATGTTATATTGCAATGGTACATTCCTTATCTATGGTAACCCTTAGGAACACTTAGGTGTATATAAAGAAATTGTATGGGTGGTCACTTCATGTTTCACTTAAGCGTGGCTTTGAGTAACTGGAGATAGAGGCATTAAATGATGAAAAGGCTTACTTGTCGCATATGTTCATGTATTGTGCATTGGTACTAGTTGAGTATGTCTATTATGTGGGTATTGTCTTATATGTGGATGATGACGTGAAATGTGTCTCTTATAATTGTGATATGAAGGTTTTATAAAAAATGGCATGAAAGCATATATCTCAAATAAATGTCTGTTTTAGCATGGTCATCATACTTAGTACTTAATTGTGCTAATTCCATATTTTGCTCTATTTTCTATAAGTGTAGGTTCCGACAAGTGAGCGGGTTCTATAGTAAGCTTGGGATTTGAAGTTCTTCCTAGATCTTGTGGTATGTCCTCATATGTCGAGGACAAGACTTTTCTATTCTAGTGTTATGATAAGGTTCTTGTAATAGACTTAGTAGACTTCTTTTGATTGTAAAAGGCCGTGCCCCTAGTATGTTTTCAGGTTTATGTCTAAGATGGCTAAGAGACTTAGTATTCCGCTTGTGTACTTTTGAAAGCTGTTTTAAAAAAAAAAAATAATATCATGACCTTTGAGTCTTATGGATTTTGTTTTAAAGAGTTCTTAATTCCGCACTATTTTACATATCTAATGTCATGAATACTAAGGGCTTGTATAAGACCTCCGAGAGGTCGAATACGCATGTTACAACTTGGGGTGCTCTCGGATCGTAACATTTACAATAGAAGAATGATCTAGTAGACTTTTGTACTTGACTTCATTTGTCAATTGGATCTTCTTACTCATCATTAAACAAAAAAGATTGCATTGTCCTTTTAGATGATTCATTTCTTTTATTCATTAATTGAATAATAGTTAAATGGTTCATCTGAAAATTTAAAATAGGCCCAATATATAGACCCATTTGAGCAAGACCAAAAATTCAAAAGATTGACTAGCCTATTAATACAAAATTCAAACATCTAACCTATATTGAAGATCACACACAATAAATAAAGACAAAATTAAAATTAAAATTAAATAAAATTCAAGTAAAACTCAACATGACAAAACTTAAAGAAAACTAACAAAATAATACATAATTCGGCACCAAAATGACTTATATGGTTAAAAAGGTTGTGATAGAGACGAATTTGAATAGAGGTGAGAGGAAGAAAAGATTGATGTAGATTTTCGAGTGAATTGAGGTTGCTGGAAATTTCACGGAAATTTTTTTGACGGAGTTTTGACATAAAATTTATATCAAAAGATATATCATAAAGAGCTCTAAACATTTATGTAAAAGGTATGGAATGAAAATGAACAGAACTTCATAATTCTAAAGAAAATTTTATGATTTGTGTTTAGTTTTGTTAGACCTATGAAGTTTGGCTACAGATAAAGATAAATGGTAGATTTTTCGATTTGGATGGAAGGTTTTTTCGATAACAAGGTGGCATTCGACGACGATGGTGGCAGGTAGGAAGAAAGGGGAGAAGAAAAAAATAAATGCAAAAATAGGGCCAAAATTTTGATTTTTTGGAGTATTTTTCATATTTTTTTGGTAGGGTCACGTAAGAGCCCTTGGATCAAAATGTTTTGAATGGTTGAGATTCAATCTTGACCATTGTTATTGGACCGAATTTAAAATTGATTCGGCTATCAGAATTGAGTTTAAATCAGCCAATCAATCAAAATAGAGTCCTTTGGATAAAAACAAACAAACAAAAAACAAAAAATACAAAATACAAAACAAAAATACAAGAAAAGACCTTAGTATATAATGTAGGAACAAATTAAACTGGTAAAAAATTAGGTGTTCACTATAATCAATATAATAATTTAAATCTTAACGTATTGATTATTTGCCTAGTAAAGTATCATAATAATACTTCAAGCAAGTCATATATAGGGTAACTAAATTACAAATAAAAGACTCACGAAAGTCTTATTAGAGATGTTATAAATGTATAAATGTATACCTTAATCAGAAAGAAAATTGATTAACTTTTAACAAAAAAAATAAAAAATAATTCCCACTTAAGCAGATCTCAATAGCTTAGAGACATGTGCTGATAACGTGTTATAAAATGAGAGGCACATATAAAAATATACTAAACAAAAAATGAAGATAAAATGATATCGAAAGTAGAATGTAGAGTCTTATTATATTCTTTTCAACTGTCTCTTTCACAAGGGCGAAGAATACTCATTTATAGGATGTACAATCCATCCGTTTACAATCTTTAGAAAATACGTTAGTACAATATTTAAGAAATATATTAGAGAGATACATATACGTTAGGAAATTAATTGAAATAAAACATCCATAGTTGAATCAATTCATAGTAGACATATTATTTGTAGTTAAAACTATCAAATTGAAGGTTTCATCGAGAAGAACACAAACATTTAAGTTCAATTCTAATTTTCAAATATTTCAACATGGAATTACAACAATCATATTCGAGATTATGAAAACTTTATCTTTATTAATCATGAGATTCTAATTCTAAATTATATTTTTCAGCTCTGATACCACATGTCAGATAATACAATAAGATGAATTTAAGATAGAAGGATGATCTAGGAGACTTTTATACTTGACTCAATTTGTCAGTTGGATCCTCTTACTCGTCATTAAATAAATTGAATTCTTAATTTCATTAAAACACAATATTTAAAAATCTTTTCTGAGTCGATTAGTTTGTATTTAATTCAATAGATTTAATGGCATGTAAAAAAATTAATACTAAAAACAAATTCACGCCAAATAAATGAAATTCTACTGATTTTATCTAAATTTTCAACTACGAGTTCACCAATACAAATTCAATGACTCCCAATCACAATTTTAAATTATTTTGACAAATTAATAAAACTCCTTTGTTCTTCAAGCTTATCAATGGAGTTTTAAATTTTTTCGATATCTATTAAAATATTTTATATTATATCAACCAATTTTTTAAAATAAAATCAAATAAACAAATTAAAGCAATGGAGGTATTAACTAGTAGAAGATCAAATTGGTGAAATGACCTTAGAGATCCTTGTACTTGACTCCATTTGTTAGTTGGATACTTTTACTCATCACTCTGTCAACTGAACACTTAATTTCATTAGAACACAATATTTTAATTTATTTATTTTATTTGACATCTCACGTGACATAATCAACCAATGTGTGTATGATACACTCATTTTAGGAGCGCGAGGGCTTTCTTAAAAGATAAAAATGATCACATTTGATCATTATAAAACCAATCTTCTTTTCCAATTATTTCAACATCATTCTTGTTAAAAATGTTAGTTTTTTCAAGCCTCACTCGATTTTTGCTTAATTTATCTTTTTCGTGTCTACCATTACTCTTGTTCTTCAGACTCGAACAAATCTAGTCAACTGTTTTTCTTCAATTTTTTGCTGGTTCAAATTTTTTCTTCTTCACCATGATTGCTTGTCTTGTAGTAGCTCAATTGTTGAAGTCATTTTCTGTTAACAATGTAATGAGTAGGGGAAACAAAGTCAAGTACAAGAGTCTCTCAAATCATTTTGTCAATTCAACATCAAACATGATAATACGACACACAATTTGTAAATATTAGTAGGATCAAATGGTAGCATATCTACTTAAAGTCGCAACGAATTGTTACGTACTATATCACGCCCAGAGCCTACACCCTGAACGTGGACGACACTCAAGACCATTGCTGGCCCCAAAATAACCCTTGACCTAGCTCAACTCTTAGCGGAAAACTTACTTAGAAATAAAAGAACTTTTAAAAGTAACTTTACTCAACTGTCAAAAAGTGAACTTGGAATATTTTAGAAATAAAACATTCACTGGAAAAAAGTGGCAACTCAAATCTTTAAACATTAAGCAGCGGAAATGAAAAAGACTCATGAACTAATACTATCAATCTATCTATCTATGAAGTCTCTAATACTATGAGGGACGTCGGTACAAGACCCCCGATCATCCTAACAAATTAAATACTGGAAAATTTTAAAAAGGGGATCCTCCGAAAGCAAGAGGCTCACCAAACAAATCTGAAATTCGACTGGATCAACGAAACGCTGGTTGATGATCTTGGTTACCTGTATCTGCATCATGAAAGATGCAGGACAAATGACGTTAGTACATGGAATGTATGAGCATGTAAGAGGAAAACTAAAGCATGACATAAGCTTGAACTGGAACTGAAGAAATACTTACCTCGTCTCAACTCACTCAACCGCAACTCAATCTCAACTCATTTCAATATAAAGCAGTGATAAAGATGCAATATAAAGAAAAGCTTTTAAAATAGTAGATGTAACATCTCACAATTTGAAATAACTAGGAAGAAGCTAAGAAGTTGAAATAGTCATTTTTGAAAAGAATGAAATTCTGGAAATTTTGTCAAGTTAGAAAAAAAATGAGTTTTGGTCAACTTTAAATGACCATAAATCCTAGATAAGGAGAAGTTAGTTGTACTTCCA
Source organism: Solanum raphanifolium (assembly GCA_036250405.1). NCBI lineage: Eukaryota > Viridiplantae > Streptophyta > Magnoliopsida > Solanales > Solanaceae > Solanum > Solanum raphanifolium. The sequence goes on from JAJOOE010005651.1 coordinate 11,301, forward strand.
GATATGGTTGGAAATCTCTTGGAATGATCTTTCTAACGCCGCTGATTTTGCGCGATTCCGAGTTCGTATGAGTAAGTTATGTCCTTTGGAAGTTGGGCTGTTGGATTAAGGATAGTCTAATCCGGGTTTGGAAGGGTAATTTAATCTTTTCCTTACCTAATTACTCTTATTCTTTTTAGGATATTTATTGGGGTAAAACCATATTTTGGTCAGTTTAGAAAAAATTAGAATTTTCGTGCTAGGGCTTGGAGAAAAGAGAAAAGAGGAGAAAGGAAAAGAGAAATCAAGAATCGCCAAGATCGTCGAAGTTTGGCTGGTGGAATTCGTTGGGGGTGATCCCTACAAGGTATGTGAGATCACATAGCGTTGGGTTAATTCACCCACGCGCCAATTATGATTTAATTCAGTGAATTTTAGTCTTTGAAAGTTTAGAAATTGAGTTCTTGATGAACATTGTTCAAGGTTTTTCTTGAATTCTTGTGGGTTGTGTTGATTGAAGTTTCTTGCAATTTGATTCATGTTTCCGGGTGAAATTTTGGTTTGAATCTATCATATATTGAGGGTGTAAATGATCCTAAGTGTTTGGGAAAAGAACCATTGAAGTTTAGATGGTTTAGAGTTGTAAAACGAAGAAGAAAAATCGTCAAACACCTGGGGAAGGGGGTGGGGCGTCGCGTCAGCCAGCGCCCCCCAAAAGGGGCTCTAAAGTTCACCCCTTGGAGCGACGCGCTAGCCAGCGTGCCTCAGCAGGTCCTCTGAAGTTTGAGGCTGGCACCCCGCGCCTCTCAGAGCGCTAGGGACACCAGTTCTCCCCATTTGTTCTCCACCTTTTTGTACTTGTTCTCTAGCAATGTACCTATGTTTCTAAGTTGATTCCAACACTCTAAGATACATCTAAACATCATGAAATCATCCATAAATGTGAGATCATGAACCTTGAATCCATAATTCAATTCAAGGATCAGTTAAGAGTCAAGTCAAGAGCACTTAAGGTCAAAGTCAAGAGAAGTCAATAGTCAAGTTAAGATAAATTCTTAAAGTTTTCCAAGAGTTTTTCACAAATGTTTTAACTTTGTTTTAAGACTTAAGTTTTGAGTTCAGTAAAGATGTAAAGTTGAAAATCTTCTCCTCAAAGAAGTATATGGGGACTATGTATTTCCAAAGATATTTAAAAATGTTTTCACATTTTAATAAGAACGGAAACTGAGATTTCTAAAGAGGCTTTGGGCTAGTTTTTTCAGAAAAGAGTAATAGCTTTCTAAATGAAGCAAGAAGGGAAGCTGAGATTTCCAAGATAGCCTTTGAGCTATGTTTTGAGAACTAATCTCAAATCACAGAAAAACTATGTTTTTCAAACATAAGAGCCAGTATATTTTGGGTGTAGTATTGAACACCGAATTGGGGACGAACATGAGTTCAAATAACTCACTTCACCATAGAACCATGTAGCCACCATGGGTAGAAAAAGGCCATACTTTTTAGATGAATCTTTTATGCAATAGACTAGTGGATCCATTAAGCAGTTCAGGTCCTATACCTTTAGCCGGCTATAGGATGCGCTGGCAGCGTGAGGTAGATCGTTGTATTATCACTATAGCTTTTATGTGATGGTTCTCAGTTAGAGAAACTCCGACAGAAGTTATGGTATTTTTATATACATCAGTTTATTGTATTTTTACATACATTCCAGAGTTATGTTGTATCCTTGTATATACACAGAGTTGACATCATGTTTTTAAACATCTTTTCTTTATATTGCACTTGTTTTAAACTGCTTTATATTGAAATGAGTTCAGTTAAGTATTCAGGAGTTGAGAAGAGCCAAGGTAAGTGTTTCTCTCATATTCTTTCTAGCATATGTTGTTTTAGCTTTCCAACTCGCATACTCGTACATTCAATGTACTGATGCCAGTTGGCCTGCATCGGACACAGGTAACTAGGATCGGCATTCCAATGCATCGTTGAACCAGTGAGCAGTTCAGAGTCTGTTGGTGAGCCTCATTGCTTTCCGGAGGATCCATTTCATTGCTTGCTAGTTTAGTTTATTAGGATGTTGTGGGGTCTGTCCCAACATCCATCTCAGTTGTTATTAGAGGTTTAATAGACAATCAGATGTTAGTCCTTTGAGTCTTTTCATTATCATTTCTTATTGTCAAGACTTGGGTTACCATTTTTGACCAAGTTGAATGTTTAACCTTTGAACATTCTCAGTTATTGCATTATTTAGTTTAGTTAAGTTCATTGATCATTATAGATATGAATATTGTCTTCCGCTGAGTTAAGTAAGCCAGGTCAATGGTTCGCTTGGGGACAACAATGGTCTTCGAGTGCCGGCCACGTCCAGGGTGCAGGCTCAAGGCATGACAAATTAACTTAATATCAGAGCCCAGAGTTCAAGAGTCCTAATGAGTCTATGAAGTCGTGTCTATAGATTCCTAGTTATCGGTGTGAAGCGTGCCACATCTATAATTAGGAGGCTACAACATTTTGGAATTTCTTCACTTCTTTCACACTCATTTCGTGCGTTAAGAGTTTATCTATAAAAAGTTTCCCTCTAATTCGTGCTTGCCCGTGTTTCAGATAATTATGCCTTTACGAAGAGCAGTCAGAGGTATTCCAGCTAGGAGGAATGTTGAGGAACAAGAGTTACCCAATGCACCTGAAGTGCAACCGCAAGGAGAAGTTACAAATGCTGAATTCAGAGAAGCAATTAGGATGCTGAGTCAAGCTGTGACCAACCAGGTTGGGCGGCAAAGAGGAGCTCGACAAGAAAGGGCTGACACTTCAAGGATTCGTGAGTTCTTGAGGATGAATCCCCCAAGTTTCACTAGTTCGAGCACTACTGAGGATCTAGAAAACTTCACTGAGATACTAAAAAGGTATTCAATGTGATGTATGTTTCTGATACTGAGAGAGTTGAGCTAGCTGCATATCAAATGAAGAATGTTGCTAGGACTTGGTTTGATCAGTGGAAAGGGGGTAGAGCTGATGATGCACCACCTGCGAGTTAGGCATGTTTCAAAGAGGCTTTCTTGGGGTGATTCTTTCCCCGGGAATTGAAGGAGGCTAAGGTACGAGAATTTCTTACACTTAAGCAGGATTCTCTGAGTTTTCATGAATATGGGTTGAAGTTCACCCAACTATCCCGTTATGCACCGGAAATGGTTAAGGACATGATGAGTAAAATGAGCTTGTTTGTTTCTGGGTTGGGCCGTCTATCAAGCAAACATGGCCGTACAACAATGCTTATTGGGGACATGGACATTTCAAGGTTGATGGTCTATGTGCAGTAGGTAGAGGAAGAGAAGCTGAGAGATAGAGAGGAGTTCAAGAACAAGAGGGCAAAGACAGGGAACGAGTCCGGGCAGCAGAAGAGTAATGCCAACCGGTCATCTTTCTAATAGAAACAGAAGGGACATGCTCCATCATCTGCTAGTACACCTGCACCTAAGAACAAGGGTGGGTACTATGGTTAGAATTCTAGAGCTAAGCCTGCCTATTCTCAGGGCAGTGTGGCGCAATGGGGTAGTAAGCCTCCTGCCTGCGCTAAGTATGGTAAGAACCATTCAGGTGTTTGTCGTGAGGGCTCCACTGGTTGTTTCAAGTGTGGTCAGAGTGGGCATTTCATGCGAGAGTGTCCAAAGAACAAGCAGGGAAATGGTAATGAGAGCAATGCAGTTCAGTCTTTTTCAGTCGCTCCACCAGACAGAGCTGCACCTAGAGGAGCTACTTTCGATACTGGCGGAGGAGCAAACCGCCTCTATACGATCACTGGTCGCCAAGAGCATGAGGATTCTCCAGATGTTGTCACTGGTATGATTCAAGTCTTTGACTTTACTGTTTATGCCTTGCTAAATCCAAAAGCGAATTTATCTTTTGTAACTTCATATGTTGCTATGAATTTTGATGTTATTCCTGAGCAACTTAGTGAACCATTCAGTGTTTCTACACCTGTTGGCGAGTCTATTCTAGCAGAGAGAGTCTATCGTGTTTGTCCTGTTTCCGTCAATCACAAGGGTGTCATGGCTGATTTAATTGAGTTAGACATGGTAGACTTTGATGTCATTCTTGGTATGGACTGGCTTCATGCCTGTTATTCCTCAGTTGATTGTAGTACTCGAGTAGTAAAGTTTCAATTTCCAAATGAGTCAGTCTTAGAGTGGAAAAACAGTTCAGTAGTGCCTAAGGGTCATTTCATTTCATACCTTAAGGCAAGGAAGTTAGTTTCAAAGGGTTGTATCTATCACTTAGTCCGAGTTAATGACTCAAGTGTTGAGGTACCTCCTATTCAATCAGTTCCAGTAGTAAAAGAGTTTCCAGAAGTCTTTCTAGATGATCTTCCCGGAGTCCCTCCTAAGAGGGAGATAGACTTTAGTATAGACCTTCTTCTAGATACTCGTCCTAGATCTATTCCACCATATAAAATGACACCAACAGAGTTGAAAGAGTAGTTAAAGGATCTGTTAGATAAGGGGTTCATTCGACCAAGTGTCTCGCCTTGGGGCGCTCCGGTCTTGTTTGTGAGAAAGAAAGATAGTTCCCTTAGGATGTGTATAGACTACTGCCAATTGAACAAGGTTACCATCAAGAACAAGTATCCTCTTCCAAGAATTGATGATCTTTTCAATCAACTTTAGGGTGCTTTTTGTTTTTCTAAGATAGACCTCAGATCAAGTTACCATCAGTTGAAAGTAAGGGAATGTGACATTCCAAAGACAACATTTAGGACCCGTTATGGTCATTATGAGTTTTTGGTCATGTCGTTCGGTTTAACTAATTCACCTGCAACGTTCATGGACCTTATGAATAGAGTTTTCAAACCTTATTTAGATATGTTTGTTATCGTCTTCATTGATGACATACTAATCTATTCAAGGAACGAAGAAGATCATGCTAGTCATCTCAGAATAGTTCTTAAGACTTTGAAAGATAGAGAGTTGTATGCCAAGTTCTCTAAGTGTGAGTTTTGGCTTGAGTTTGTGGCGTTCTTGGGCCATATAGTTTCCGGTGATGGAATTAGAGTAGATACTCAGAAAATTGAGGCAGTGCAGAATTGGCCTAGACCCACATCTCTAACTGATATTAGGAGTTTCTTAGGTTTGGCTGGCTATTATAGAAGGTTTGTAGAGGGGTTTTCATCCATTTTGTCCCATTTGATGAAGTTGACTCAGAAAACAGTGAAATTTCAATGATTTGAAGCTTATGAGAAAAGCTTACAGGAATTGAAAAAGAGGTTGACTACTGCCCCAGTTTTGACCTTACTAGAAGGTACTCAAGGTTTTGTGGTGTATTGTGATGCATCTAGAGTTGGTTTGGGTTGTGTCTTAATGCATAATGTCAAAGTTATAACTTATGCCTCCAGACAGTTGAAAGTTCATGAAAAGAATTATCCAACCCATGATCTATAGTTAGCTGCTGTAGTTTTTGCTTTGAAGATATGACGCCATTATTTGTATGGTGTTCATGTGGATGTGTTTACCGATCACAAGAGCCTTCAATATGTGTTCACTTAGAAAGAGCTTAATCTCAGACAGAAAAGGTGGTTAGAGTTACTCAAGGACTACGACATTAGTATTCTTTACCACCTAGGTAAGGCTAATGTTTTTGTTGATTCCTTAAGGAGATTGTCTATGGGTAGCACCGCCCATGTTGAAGAAGGAAAAAAAGAGTTAGCAAAAGATGTGCACAGATTGGCACGCCTGAGAGTCAGACTTATGGATTCCACAGAAGGAGGAATGGTGGTAACAAATGGGGCTGAGTCATCATTAGTGTCAGAAGTAAAAGGCAAGTAAGACCAAGACCCTATTTTGCTTGAATTGAAGGCAAATGTTCATAAGCAAAGAGTATTATATTTTGAACAAGGGGGAGATGGTGTATTGAGATATCAAGGTAGGTTGTGTACCAATGGTGGATAGATTCCAAGAAAGGATAATGGAGGAAGCTCATAGCTCTAGATATTCCATTCATCTAGGGTCCACAAAGATGTATCGTGATTTGAAAGAGGTGTATTGGTGGAATAGTATGAAGAAGGGCGTTGCGGAATTTGTGGCTAAGTGTCCAAATTGCCAACAAGTTAAAGTGGAGCATCAAAGGCCCGGTGGTTTGGCTCAAAATATAGAACTTCCGAAATGGAAGTAGGAGATGATAAATATGGATTTCATCACAGGCTTGCCAAGGTCTCGCAAACAACATGATTCTATTTGGGTGATTGTCGATAGAGTGACAAAATCAGCCCACTTTTTACCGGTAAATCACCCATACAGCAGAAGATTATGCTAGGTTATATATTCAGGAGGTGGTAAGATTTCATGGAGTGCCAGTCTCCATTATTTCGGACAATGGGGCACAATTTACTGCACAGTTCTGAAAATCATTTTAGAAAGGCTTGGGTTCAAAGGTGAACTTAAGTACTGCCTTTCATCCTCAGACTGATGGGCAAGCAGAGCGCACTATTTAGACATTAGAAGATATGTTGAAGGCTTGTGTGATTGATTTCAAAGGGAATTGGGATGATTACCTACCTCTCATTGAGTTTGCTTACAACAATAGTTATCACTCTAGCATCCAAATGGCTCTTTATGAAGCTCTTTATGGGAGAAGATGCAGATCTCCTATAGGATAGTTTGAAGTTGGTGAAGCAGGGTTGATAGGACCAGATTTAGTTCACCAAGCTATGGAGAAGGTGAAAGTGATTCAAGAAAGGCTGAAAACGGAACAGAGTCGTCAAAAACCCTACACTGATGTTAGGAGAAGGGCTTTAGAGTTCGAAGTAGATGATTGAGTATATTTGAAAGTTTCACCCATGAAGGGTGTTATGAGGTTTGGTATGAAGGGGAACCTTAGTCCTCGATATATTGGACTTTATCGAATATCCAAAAGGATAGGCAATGTAGCTTATGAGCTGGAGCTACCACAAGAGTTAGCCACGGTTCATCCGGTGTTTCACATCTCTATGTTGAAGAAGTGCATGGGCTATCCTTCATTGATCATACCAACTGAAAGTATTGAGATCAAGGATAGCTTATCTTATGAGGAGATTCCTGTTCAAATTATAGATCGCCAAGTTCGCAAGTTGAGGACAAAAGAGGTTGCATCAGTCAAAGTCCTTTGGAGGAACCAAGTTGTTGAAAAAGCTAATTGGGAAGCTGAAGAGGATATGAAAAAGAGATATCCACATCTCTTTGAGTCCGGAGAAAATACAGACCAAGGTACTAATTTTCTTCTTAGAACTCTTTAAATTATGAGTGAGCATGTTGTTTGTTTGCATTTACTTGTTGGGTGTTTGAACTTGATGTTACCCCATTAGCCTAGTAAGAGTAATCTCATTCAAGGACGAATGTTCCTAAGGGGGAGATATTGTAACATCTCGCAATTTGAAATAATTAGGAAGAAGCTAAGAAGTTGAAATAGTCATTTTTGGAAAGAATGAAAATCTGGAAATTGTCAAGGTAGAAAAAAATGATTTTTTGGTCAACTTCAAACAGATATAACTCCTAGATCAGGAGAATTTAGGTGTACTTTTAGATATGGTTGTAAAGCTCTTGGAATGATCTTTCCAATGCCGCTGATTTGGTGCGATTCCGAGTTCGTATGAGTAAGTTATGCCCCATGGAAGTTGGGTTGTTGGATTAAGGAAAGTCTTATCCGGGTTTGGAAGGGTAATTTAGTCTTTTCCTTACCTAATTTCTCTAATTCATTTTAGGAGATTTATTGGGGTAAAACCATATTCTAGTCAGTTTAGAAAAAAATAGAATTTTCACGCTAGGGCATGGAGAAAAGAAAAAAGAGGAGAAAGGAGAAGAGAAATCAAGAATCGCCAAGGTAGTCGAAGTTTGGCTTGTGGAATTCGTCGGGGGTGATCCCTACAAGGTATGTGAGATCACATAGCATTGGGTTAGTTCACCCATGCGCCAATTATGATTTAACTCAGCGAATTTAAGTCTTTGAAAGTTTAGATATTGAGTTCTTGATGAACATTGTTGAAGGTTTTTCTTGAATTCTTGTGGGTTGTGTTGATTGAAGTTTCTTGCGATTTTATTCATGTTTCCGGGTGAAATTCGGTTTGAATCTATCATATTGAGGGTATAAATGATCCTAAGTGTTTGGGAAAAGAACCATTGAATATTAGAGGGTTTAGAGTTGAAAAATAGAGAAGAAAAATCGTCAAACACCGGGGAAAGGGGTGACGCACCAGCCAGCGCGCCCCAGCAGGTCCTCTAAAGTTTGAGGGCTGGCGCCCCACGCCTCTCAGAGCGCCAGGGACGCCAGTTCTCCCCATTTGTTCCCCACCTTTTCGTACTTGTTCTCTAGTAATGTACCTATGTTTCTAAGTTGATTCTAACACTCTAAGGTACATCTAAACATCATGAAATCATCCATAAACATGAGTTCATGAACCTTGAATCCATAATACAATTCAAGGATCAGTTAAGAGTCAAGTCAAGAGCACTTAAAGTCAAAGTCAAGAGAAGTCAATAGTCAAGTTAAGATAAGTTCTTAAAGTTTTCCAAAAGTCTTTCACAAATGTTTTAACTTTGTTTTAATACTTAAGTTTTGAATTCAGTAAAGATGGAAAGTTGAAGATCTTCTCTTCAAAGAAGTATATGGGGACTATCCATTCCCAAAGAGATTTAAAAATGTTTTCACATTTTAATAAGAATGGAAATTGAGATTTCCAAAGAGCTTTCGGGCTAGTTTTCAAAAAAGAGTAATAGCTTTCTAAATGAAGCAAGAAGGGAAATTGAGAGTAATAGTTTTCAAAAAAGAGTAATAGCTTTCTAAATGAAACAAGAAGGGAAACTGAGATTTCCAAGATAGCCTTTGAGCTAAGTTTTGAGCACTAATCTCAAATCACAGAAAAACTATGTTTTTAAAACATAAGAGCTAGTATATTTTGGGGTTAGTATTGAGCACCGAATTGGGGACAAGCATGAGTTCAAATAACTTACGTCACCATAGAACCATGTAGCCACCATGGGTAGAAAAGGGTCATACTTTTTAGATGAATCATTTTCGCAATAGACTAGTGGATCCATTAGGCAGTTCAGGTCCTATACCTATGGCCGGGTATAGGATGCACTGGCAGCGTGAGGTAAATCGTTGTATCATCACTATAACTCTTATCTGATGGTTGTTGGTTAGATAAACTTCCACAGAAGTTATTGTATTTTTATATACATCAGTTTATTGTATTTTTACTTACATTCCAGAGTTATGTTGTATCCTTGTATATACACAGTGTTGACATCATGTTTTTAAACATCTTTTATTTATATTGCACTTGTTTTAAACTGCTTTATATTGAAATGAGTTCAGTTAAGTATTCATGAGTTGAGAAGAGCCAAGGTAAGTGTTTCTCTCAGATTTTTTCTAGCCTATGTTGTTTTAGCTTTTCAACTCGCATACTCGTACATTCAATGTACTGATGCCAGTTGGCCTGAATCGTCTTATGCTGCAGATACATGTAACTAAGATCGGCATTCCCGCATCGTTGATCCAGTGAGCTGTACAGAGTCTGTTGGTGAGCCTCCTTGCTTTCCAGAGGATCTATTTCATTGCTTGCTAGTTTAGTTTATTAGGATGTTGTGGGGTCTGTCCCAACATCCATGTCAGTTGTTATTAGAGGCTTCATAGACAGTCAGATGTTAGTCCTTTGAGT
>JAJOOE010005652.1:0-14514 GCA_036250405.1 Solanum raphanifolium
CTTCCGCTTGCTATTTTTAATGAAATGTCTTCTTTGTAAAGAAAGTTTTTAATTCCTTATGGTTTTCAGTGTCTATGCGATGAATGAATGCTAAGAGGCTTGTATTAGACCTCTTCGAGGTCGAGTACGCCGGTTACGACTAGGGGTGCTCCCGGGTCGTGACATAGAGTCTCCATAAATGCAGGGTCTCTAGAAGTTGCCCTTCACGAATGTGGCAACCATCTCTGCGAACACGAAAGGCTGGGAACCAGAAAACCCAAACCACCATAATTAGCCAAACTTAATATCATCGAAAGGACTCTCGAGATTCGTTCGAAATCCCTAGTACACAAACAACATATACAAATCATTATACTCAACGTTCTGGACTCAATGGAACCATCGAAACATGAATCCAAGGTCTTCTTGACCCGACATCCATCAAATCCACAAGAAACTAACTCAACACCTAAAATAACTATAACAAGTCGGGACCTCACAAAAATAAACCAACACCTCCCATACACTTAAAATAATTCCTTGAATCCAAATAATCTCTTGGAATTCCAATTTGAGCATCCAAACTCCGAATGTTGACCGAAGTCACCCCAATGACTAAAGTTCTACAATTTCACAACTTAGGACCTCAAATCCTCAAAGTGACTATAAATCTTAAGCCGAAAACTTTTGTAAACCAAATTCCATATTCTGGAACTTATGGAATCTATGAAATTTCATTATGAAACACGAAACTCCGAAAGACTTCCAAAACAACTTTTAAGTAACTTTCCAAAAATGGTAAATCCATAAAACTTTCCAAAATGGTAAATCCATAAAACTTTCCAAAAATTACCGACCATGTCATTACACGGAGCAATAGAAATAGGGAGAGAAGGCAGAAAGTCTAACAAGCAAGCCTCATACTATCAGACCCAAGTCTGCTATTCCAATCTAAAAGAACCTAACTAATGACCTCGCAGACAAAATAAAGCTACAAGGCTCGCAAACTAAGGCAAAACTAGTCTATCCTAGATTAAGGCCACATATGCTCTAGACAATGAGTAAAAATTCAAGCAGTTAACAACACAGTGCAAAAACACACATGTAACCCCAACTAGCATGATACTACCCTCGAAATCAGTATTGATACACCTTAAAACATTGTTTCTAAAAGTAAAATTAGTAATTACTAGGTACTCGCCCGCATTTCACACTAATCATCATGATCTCAAGGATTCAGGCTCAATATAATTAGAAATGAAGTTGTACCCTACCTGTAGGCCGACCGCGCGTGCTCCAAATCATAAGACCGTTACTTTTACTTTCTGAACGACCTTCAAATGATGTCACACTATCAAGAATAAGATCACAGTGTTAGTATAATCATTTAGACACAAAAATCACATAAAATAGAAACATACCAATTTCAGAGTCTAATAGGAATTGTGAGACCCGCACTGAAATTTATGCAATCGTCAATAGGTCCTAAACTATGCCCTGAACTTTTGTTCCAAAATTGAACATAATCCAAGGCCTGAAAATAGCAAACACAACATATGCAAGGAGTTCACAAATGAAGCACCAAAGATAGGAGGGGCAGCAACTTCGAGCTCAAATTCACCTCAACTGGAGGTACACAATCACAATCCAATCACTCCACCACGCAGCCACAACCTTCACAATCATACTGGAGTTTGAATCAACTAAATCAGTTATGAAAGGAGGGTGAAATTGTTATTTGAAAATAAGATCTGAAGTTGTAAATTTGCTATTTAAATAACAGAAATCGGGTCGCTAAAAGGCTATTTCTGGTCGCTAAAGTCTAATTTCATGTCGCTAAATCCCTACACCATCTATCACCACTTCAATTGGTTTGCTTAAACTCCAAATTCTCCGACGGGGTGCCCAAGATTCATTCAGAACTCAGTCCATGCAACCCTACAAAATTTTAAATATCATACTAAACAAAGAAGTCGAAATTACCACAAGATATCATCTCGGTGAGAAATGGGTCCTACAATGAAACTCCATTTTAAGCCAAAATCCACAAGGGGGCTCAAAATTAGCCCGAAAGTGTCACGACCCAAAAATGGATGTGATGGCACTCGTCTAATCCTACCAAGACAGGTCAGCCTAAAACTCAACCTTTACGATAAAATGTGGAAATTTATAATCAACTTAAAAATACCCAAAACCTGGTTGTCACGTGTACACGCCTCTAATGTGTTATAACAAAATTAAAAGAAAAGAAGTCTCAAATGAAATTGTTTCTAGAATAGAACAAGATCATAATGAAGGAGAAAGAAGGTTCACTGAAATGACAAGCAACTACCTCACAAACATCCACAAGAAGGCTCAGACAAGGAGAAGGGAAAATATCACAAAAGTCCGGGTTAGTAACCTACAAAATATGCAGTAATAAGAGGTGAGTACTAAACCACACCGTACTCAACAAGTAAACTTCTAAACACAAGCTAAGGGAATAGAATACGAGTACTCCTTACACCCCAACCGAACCTCCACAACTACAACCTGCATAAAACCAACCCAACATAATAGTTTACAATTTATATAGAACACAACTCAACAACAACACTCTAACAATTACATATCCTCAACAACAAGCTCAATATTCATCAATCACAACTATCACATAAAGGCACTCACAAGATCAGCAACACACAAGATCAAGTTCATCAATGATAAAGATGTGCAATGCAATGAAATACAATATCAATTTTAATGATGCATGTCGGACCGAATGATATACACCCTCTATCTCTCAGTCCAAGACCCATGGGGGACATATATGTCCATGCATCCGTCGCAGTACGCGAAATGTCCCTGGATAAAAGTATCCATTGTGGTGTGCGATACGTCCCTCGATATATAGTATCCGTCGCGGCGCCCAACACATCCCTTGAAATGGTATATTCTATATAATTTCTTATTATTTGTCAATTCACGTAACACTTCTCACAATCATGTATCAAAACAATGCAAATGACATGTTCACAATAATGAGGAGATTACCATTTTCATAAAATTGCACAATTCACAACAACACAATCATGATACAATATCGACAATGAATCAATAAGCCTTTCAAAATCATTCTCAACACATCACACACCAACAATTAGTCACATTGCCTTCTATTACCCATTTTTCATTATTAGAATTATTCAACATGGACAAGTCAAACAATCACCAAGTTCCATTACTCCTCAACACATACCATAAGGAAATACACGATTCTATGCACTTAACAAGAATTTAGAAATCCATTTGCCTCAATCAATCACGAATTTACTCCGGGTCCTGAGCCTTCCCCTTTCGTTGAACTTCTAACTCAAAGCAATCTATTTACATTAATAATCACAATAAGATTTCGAAACTAACAACACAATATTACTATAAGTCTAGCCTAGACCCAAAAACTCATCAAACCTAAAATCAAGTTCCTATATGTTGGTGTCAATTATCATGTCAACTCTCACATTTTTTTCAAATTTAAAGCCTCGGGTTCAGTTCTAATTTCTCCAATATCATAAATCTAATAATATTCATTTAATAAACCTAATATTTTACTTACATAAGTCAATAGGTTAAGACAAGAACCATAATGTGACAACCACGAAAAATTCCAACATAAAATATCAATACAAGAAAAAAACCCAGTAACCTCCAGTAATGAAATTATGTTTTAATTTATAATCACATTCATCCTCCTAACCTTATTAATGATTAATTATCATTGTCAGCTACAACCTAAACCCATTCTCCAATATCAAAAACGTTATGCAGTAATCCAATTTCCACTTCTTCTTGATCCAAACCCAATTTCTTGTTTTTCTTTTTCTTGTACAACCAACTAATAGTAATAATATGACATTCATGTATATATACCAATATCTTGATTAAAAAATAATTAATGCTTACCTGTTAGATGTTCGTCGCCCTTTTGAATGTGCCGACTTTATTTCATCCTCATTTCGAGAATTTTTTGAAAAGAAAAAAATAAAGAATGATCTAAAATAATATAGGGTATTATCTTAAATTCGACTCGACCCTTTAACCACTAACTAAAATTAATTATTTTAAATTACCCCTCAATTAAAAGATTGTAGTTAAACGAATAGCCCAAAATTCTCATTTAAATTCACGGAAAGGATCTTTTATGAAAAAGAGAGGGCTAGTTATCAAAATGGCCTAACGGGTCATTACATTATCCATCACTAAAAACCATGTTCGTCCTCAAACAAAAAGAAGAAGAAGGAAGAATAACCGATGTTACCAAAAGTCTAAGTTATGACCTATCTATCGGTGTTCATCTCTCTAAGTGAGCTCATTCTTAAGACCAGTCCATCAAGATCAACAACTAAGAACTGAACTTTTGAATAAAAAATTTGGCAGATTTACATATCAAGAGTGATTATCAAGCCACAAACTAACTGATGAATCCATCTAAGCTGAAACCCTTTCGACCTTAACACAACCATCATTATGAATATTTTCTCACATAACCAAGGTAACCTTCTGAATCAATACTGACTACAACCAGAAGTGAGCCTGAATCAACCACCAAACACTCATAATGCATAAACCATCATAGATCTTATCAAGATTCCTTTCTCACAACACAATCTTTCCACGAACTTAAGTTATAAGAATCTTATCTTTAGACATCGGGTACTCATCAAGGAGAATTGAACTCATCTGATCCAAAGAAGGAAATGATCAAGTAACCACCCAACAAACAATACATCCAAGTATACAAAACCTCTAATAACACTATCGTGATGCTAGATCAGTAGCTGTGACTATAGACAAACCCTTAAAAAAATCAGAAAACTAGACCCAATGGTCCCCACATTCAATCACACCTAGTCAGAATGTGACCTCGATGATGAGATGATTATTAAAATTGTCGTACAACATAAATATTCATGATAGCTCTTTTATAAGTTCTAATAAGCAAGGTAGTACGCATAGAGCTACTGGAAAACTCTAACTGCCCCAAGGCGACACCAAATTTGTGATATCTTAAATGACCAAGTCTATCCAATCATCCTACCCTACGAAGAGGACATCGCAGGATTGGTACACTCAATCCACCACTAGGAATCCACTCATAGAAGTAAAAACACATGTGGCCGTAAGCAGCTAATCATACTCCAAACCATATCTTAAACAAAGTAAGTAGTCACATAAGAATGCATAGAACCAAGTTCGAATAACACAAGATACTCCTTCCATATCAACCATATCAAACATTTTTATTTAGTTGACTTCATTTCCTCGATTTTTTTGTCATCTGCAATTAACCTGTCTAGTCCTTATTACAATCGTACAAATACACGATTTATAAAACCTCACATACTTCTCATAGTACTCCATTGAAGCCAACTATTTTAATATTAACAAACATAATAACCACACCGGTCATTTACCTTACTATCAAACCGTCACTAGTATCAAAGTCTTCCTAGCACAAACATCGTCGCCTAAAAAAATATTGAACTATGGCTCCCTCTCTTTCCATTTAAGCATCTCATGATAGATATGGGTTCCATCCAAGGCTAATAGCACAAATTTCAAATCAAATAATACCTTCCCATCGAGATAAAGCTATTAAATCACACCCACAGTCAAGTCCACACAAACCTTCACATACCATGTTTTAACTACCATTTATTCCATCATGTACCTCATGCAAAAACTCAAAGAAATCCTTAGTAACTCCAATAATTATGTATATTATAAGCTCATAATCTCTACTAACCATCAGATTCCTATGTAACACATTATAACAGTCGACATCGTCCCATCAACAAAGTAGTTTCAATCCCCTCAAAATTCTCATTAACCATGTAGAACTGTAGGTCCACACCATTTAATATCCATAAGTTACCTATCATATTTTGAACAATCTAGCTCGACATAACCACATAGAATCTTCCATACATCATGGCTTGTAACCCGAACCAAAACTCAATCTTTATTAAAGTTGATGATAAAACCCTAGTAAGTCTATACCAAACCAATTCACATCCATAGTCATATTAGAACTTATATATGAAAATCCATATATCCTTCAACTTCGAACCAAGAGTCTATATGGGAGGTCTTATTCCTTCACATCTCTTAAATTCTTCCCATGACACATGTTTTAAATACATTGAACTCTCCAATAGTACACTAGACTCTTTTTCCTGTCATTGACTTGCTTACCAATCTTATCCTTTGACCAACAACACATGATATTTTTACCTTATCCTCTAAACCAAATCATTATGTGAAACCCTCCTTAGGTATAACAATCAAAAGTAACCAAATTTACTACTCAAATTATTTTTAAGTCCCTTCCAAGTGCTTCATACTCAATGCAATCGACCATTTCTTACCTTACCAATCCATACCTTGACAAAACACACTACCACAAACCTAAACTTACAATGAAAACTGTGAATTTTGAATCCAACTATGTAACCCAAACTCTTTATCTATCAACATTAACTCAAACCTTGAAGATTTTTATGGATTCACATATCTTAGCCTATAATTGATTGCCTCTCCATCGATCTTAACGTATCCTTCATTAAAATTCAACTGTACTAGTTACCAAACTCAAAACCGTAAAAGAACTTATCACCACACTCGAGTCAAACATGTGTAGACTTCTTTCTCAAATCTTACCCAACTGTTTTTAACCAATCTGATGAACCCGTGACACTATTACCATAATATGAGAAAAATATATAGAACCACGTATCTTTGAACCCGATTCTCAACTCTCTAAAGATATATCTTAGTCCTTTGAAATTAGAGTAAATATCTTTGTTCTCGATTGCCTCTTTCCAATGACTAAAATATATCCCACTAATTCTTTTAATTTGTGACTCTAGTTCATTTCAATTCTATTCGAGTGGTGTTTCAGCACCTCCTATAACTTTCCATGCAACCACATTACTCATCAAATTGTAGCAAACCATAAAATTAGATACTCACAGGTCGTCATTACCATAAAAAATCCATATAACCAACAATATTTATCATATAGTTGCATCCTAATCACAATCAATCATGAGCTCTTATTACCATCATGCTCAGTTAGCTCTTGTCATCACCACGAAGTCAACCTTTTCATCAGTATGACATTTTAAGCCTTGTTATACCAATCAAATCCAAAGGACTAACCCACTTTTATATGCACTTTTTACTAAAATTTTCAATTACCTTCACACAAGTATACTCTTTGGGACTTCCTTTACCCATAAGCTTGTCATTCTTGTATCTATCCATTCCCTTGGACCTTAAGATGAAATCACCGGTCCTCATTTAGAACCCTCATGATACACTTATCAACATAACGCATTAACACCGTATCAATGATGCACAACTAAAATCTTCCTTATACACACTGCTTAACCCCAAACATCTGTAGTAACAACCGAATTGGTTTCTCAAATGTAAATGCAACACCGAATCTGATTATACGAGCATGTGATACAACTAATAACTCTTTAAGTAGTTAGTATACGCACTTGAAAATTGACGTATCCGTTTCCATGTACCACATCGTGGAAGTCCGTTAGATCCACCACTAGAATACATCATACATATTAAGAATATTGTAACCAAATAGGCCACATATTTCTATCCATTTAATAACTGCAATACACTACCAAATCTGTTCAGTCTCTCATCCAAAGCGATATCTATTTCTTCATATATCAAGTCGATAGTAGAAATAACACACTCCATCACTTTAACCAAGTAAGAATCAGTACCATTATAGTAGTCATTTCATGTGCCACTTTAAAATGCGCTCAATCTATGAAACTACAAGTAGAGATTCTGACCTTAATTAGCATAACATTATTCTCATCATTCACTAAGTAGCCCATATATGTTATGACAACATCACTAAATGTATTTTTCAAAGTGACATTGTTCATTACCTATCCATCCTTTTAATCATGCCACTTCCAATGAACTAATCAAGATATTGCCTATACCAAACAAGTACTATTCCCTTTATTGGGGTAACTAACCAACAATAAACACATTCATAAAATCCCTCAAACTATTGTTCAACCTCATCATTTGAATATCCTCAAAATGCATCATTTCCGTAAGTTTATCACATCCACTTTAGTACTAGGTCTAACCTTCAAGTTATACACGGCACGCCAACTGCTCACATGAGGAACTGCACACGAGTTATCACCATAAGTGAGAGTGAACAGAGCGATGTGATAAGAATGAAAACCGGACCAAGTACGCACGATAGAGATCCAAGAAGTAAAGATTTTTCTTAAGAGTCACTATAGCCTCTCGAATATAAGTACAAATGTCTCCGTACTGATCCTCGAGACTCTACTTAAACTCTGCTTGTATACACGTGAAACCTATTAACCTGGCTCTGATACCATTTTGTCACGACCCAAAAATGGATGTGATGGCACTTATCTTATCCCACCAAGACAGGTCAGCTTAAAATTTGGCCTTTACTATAAAATGTGGAAATTTATAATCAACTTAAAAATACACCAAAACCTGGTTGTCACGTGTACAAGCTTTTGATTTTTTATTAAAAAATTGAAAGAAAATACAAGTCTCAAAAGACATTATTTCTAGAATAGAACAAGATGATAATAAAGGAGAAAGAGGGTTCGCTGAAATGACAAGCAACTACCTCACAAATCTCCACAAGAAGCCTCAGACAAGGAGAAGAGAAAATATCACAAAGGTTTGGGCTAGTAACCAACAAAAAAAGTAGTAGCAATGGGTGAATACCAAACTACATGGTACTTAGCAAGTAAATATCTAAACACAAGATAAGGGAATAGAATACGAGTACTCCTTACACCCCAATCGAACCTCCAAAACTACAACCTCCATAAAACCAGCCTAACCTAACAGTTCACAATTTATATAACACACAGCTCAACAACAACACTCTAACTATTACATATCCTCAACAACAAGATCAATATTCATCAATCACAACTATCACATAAAGGCATTCACAAGATCAACAATACACAAGATCAAATTCATCAATGATAAAGATGTGCAATGCAATGTCAAGTATAATGATGCATGTCTGACCTAATGATACACATCCGCTCTCTCAATCCAGGACCCATGGGGGAAATATCTATCCATGCATCTGTCGCGGCGCATGACATGTCTCTCAATAATAGGACCCATCGCGGCGCGTGATACATCCCTCGATATATAGTATCCATCGCGGTGCGCAACACGTCCCTTGAAATGGTACATCCTCTTTAATTTCTTATTCTTTCTCAATTCACATAACACTTGTCACAATCAAGTATCAAAACAATGTAAATGACATGTTCACAATAATGAGGAGATGACCATTTTCATAAAATTGCACAATTCACAAAAACACAATTGTGATACAATATTGACATTGAATCAATAAGCCTTTCAAAATCATTCTCAACACATCACACACCAACAATTAGACACATTGCCTTTTATTACCCCTTTTTTGTCGTTAGAATTATTCAATATGGACAAGTCAACCCATTACCAAGTCCCATTGCAGCCCAAAACATACCACAAGGAAATAAACGATTCTATGAACTTAACATGGGTTTAGAAATTCACTTGCCTCAATCAATCACGAATTCACTCCAGGACCTTAGCCTTGTCCTTTCGTTGAAATTCCAACAAAAAGCAATCTATTCACATTAATAATCACAATAAGATCTCAAAACTAACAACACCATAGTACTATAAGTCTAGCCTAGACCCAAAAACTCATCCAAACCTAAAATCAAGTTCCTATATCTTGGTGTCAATTAACATGTCAACTCTCACATGTTTTTTAAAATTTAAAGCCTAGGGTTCAGTTCCATTTTCTCCAATACCATAAATATAGTAATATTCATATAATACACCTAATATTTTACTTACATATTTCAATAGGTTAAGACAAGAACCATAATGTGACAACTACAAAAAATTCCAACTGGAAAATAAATACAAGAAAAAAAACCCAGTAACCTCTAGTAATGAAATTATATTTGAATTCATAATCAAATTCATCCTCCTAAACTTCTTAATTATTAATTATCATTGTCAGCTACAGCCTAAACCCATTCTCCAATTTCAAAAATGTTATGCAGTAATCCAATTTCCACTTCTTCTTGATCCAAACCCAATTTCTTGTTTTTCTTTTTCGTTTACAACCAACTAATACTAATAATATGACATACATGTATATATACTAATTGCTTGATTAAGGCATAATTAATTCTTACTTGTTAGAGGTTCGTCGCCCTTTTGATTGTGCCGACTTTATTTCGTCCTCATTTGGAGATATTTTTTAAAGAAAATAAAATAAAGAATGATCTAAAATAATATAGGGTATTATCTTAAATTTGACTCGGCCCATTAACCACCGACTAAAATATATTATTTTAAATTACCCCTTAATTAAAACACTGCAGTTAAACGAATTGCCCAAAATTCTCATTTAAATTTACGAAAAGGATCTTTTATGAAAAAGAGAGGACTAGTTCTTAAAATGACCTAATGGATCATTACGGGAAACCTCGGGATCCAAATGAAGGGTTGTTCTGGATCAAACTAGACATTCTGGAGCTAATCGCACTGACACAATTCTCATTCGAACTCGTTTACTCAGAATATTGACTAAATTCAAACGGTTGCCTTAACATGAAATGTAAAATTCCTAATCACATAGACTTGCATTGAAAGGCTTAAAAGTCTGGTTGACGATGTTACTAGCCTAAAATAACCCTACCATAGCTGATGGATTCGTACGAATTAGATTCTCATGTCATCTTCACGATCTTTTGATCAAACTGATTAATCAAGGTTTAAAACCTCCAAAACAATAAAACTCGCATAAATACTAAACGCATGACAAGGTGACCGCTCTTTCAGACCCATCGAGTCATAAATGACTTGGGGTCGCTAGAGGAAAGATTGAAATGATGAATAGGAGGCATAAAAAGGGAAATGACCTGGAGGTCATTACAAAAATCTACTTGACCATGAACTCTTTATTTGTCACGAGGATGCTAAGAAACTGTCGAGCCCCATAAATACCTCTACATCCAATACCAATAAATGTAACACTCACAGGAAGAACAAAGATTATCAACAATGGCAACATAATTCACATCCAAACACTCCACCATCCTGGCTGTCCAACTTAAATCCAAAATTTATTACTCAATGTCAACTATATAATAAGACTAACCACACCACTAACGTCTTCCACTCAAAGTTTCACAATGACATTGAAGCAGAAGACAACTATGTTGTTGGGTTTACTTTCACCCCCAACCCCTGGATAGTCGACTCAGGAGCTACCGATCATATCACAATGACGCCAAACAACTTACAACTATACCACAGTAAAAATAATGTCTCTATAGGTGATGGTAACAAAATTCTCATTTGTCATATTGGTTGACCCAGACAATCGTTATTGACACCCATACTAATACTCCAGTCGGAGAACCACTACTAAAACTCAAACCAAGCAACTCAACAATTACTAAGGCATTTAAGTCAAATACTAAGTAAAGAAAAATAAAGTTCCCATAAACTTTAACAAAAGTCTAACAATCATAAACTAACAATGCGGAAGAATAACCTAGAACCTAAAATTCAATGTACCAAAACATCTAACAACGAACCAAGTTTAAACAGGAAGGGATACAACCCCAAACTAAAGAACTAAGCAACTAAGAAGAACAAATGTCTAAGTCTGTAAATGGTGGACCTAGCCGAAAGAGAACCCATGGCTGCCCAGAAGAATAGGCTCACCCTTGAATTCAAACAAAGATCACTGATCTCCTAAGCGAAATCTGTCAGTAGCCGCTTGAAGATGCCCTGTACTCAACAAAAATAAGAGCAAGTGCAATATCAGTACACAACCACAGTGTCTTGGTAGGATCACGCGGCTATCCCACTAGTGCAACATAAACAAGTCAAGATAACAATATAATTACATACATATATATCAACATATACGACATTATCAACATTTACGAACAACGACCAGTTTCACTTTTTATATCACATCATTGGCCTCTCATGGAACCCAAACTTAAACAGTTAGAATACCGGACTGTGGCAACCGCTCAAATATTTATGCCAGAACATGGCAACCGATCCAAGTTAGTTATGCCGGAACGTAGCAACCGATCCCATTCACACACCACAATCACATCACAATTACAAGTATATCATCAAGATCATACATTTAAGTCATGATTCATGGCATTCATCATTCCTCTATATCATTTACAACAAATGTGATCAATATTGCAACATTCATAAATATACAACTATCATAATGAAGCAAGAACATGCATACATCACACAATCATAGAATCACAACCATCACCTACCTCGAAACAAGCTTGAAACCCTAAGAAACTTAATCCCTCCCTTTCTAGATTTGTTTTGCTTGTTCTTGGTCTACAAACAGTCAATATAATATGGGAATCAATAAATAATCACTAATTACCCGAAGTAATAACAATTCTATGAACCCTAGATTAATCCCATCATCCCAATTATCCAAATTAGGGTTGTTTCCACCATAGGATCTATAACCAAACCCTCCGCCATCAATATTCACCCATTCTATTACGTTCTACGGATCAAAAAATAGCTTCGGGGAGTGAAAATCTTACCTTTAGTCTCAAGAATAGTGAAAAATGAGTAGGAATCGCCTAGAGTTCGTTCCTTGGCTCTAAAAATCAAAAAGTGCTAAATAAGGTCGTTTAGGGGTTTACTAACGACTTTAAGTCGCGTCTGGCCCGCCACAACGGCCACCGCCCCGCCAAAGCAACAAAAGGCGGTGCCAAGGTGGCATTCCAATGCCCCCATTTCACAACACACCTCTATCCCACGACGCTCAGAAAATATCATTTACGCTAAGATCGATTCCAGGAGTTCTACTCGCCCGAATTCAATTCCGTAAAGTCATACGGGTTCCTTAACGAGTTATCTAACTACTCATGTAATCAACATCACAAATAAATCAGCAGACTGTTAACAGATTTACCTACACCTTAATAACTCTGATTTTATCCAAATCTAGACTAGGTTGGTAAAATTCAAATACTACGAAAAAGTTTTCTGGCCCCAATTCTTCCCTTGTTGGCTTTTCTATAACGACGAGAACAAGTCGTTACAACAGATACCAATTTACCTATCACTCATCCACAAGTGAAAAAACTTAGGAAAAGTAGGCTAAGGAAAGAATGAAGTAGTACATACTTCTCTAGCATGTCCCTCTCGGTTTCCCAAGTAGCTTATTCAACAGGGGCGATGCTTCCATTGAACTTTCACGGACTTAATCTCTTTGGTCCTCAACTTGCGCACATCACTATGAAGAATTGCAATCGGTTCCTCCTCATATTGGAGGTCCTTGTCTAACACAATTAGTCTCACTTAATGATATAATACCCGTCACCATGATACCTATTCAACATGGATACATGAAATAATGGATGAACACTCGATTAATTAGGAGGTAAAGCCAATTTATACACTACTGGCCCCACATATTCAAGAATTTCAAATGGACCGATGTATCTAGGACTTAGCTTACCCTTCTTACCAAATCTCATCACCTTTTTCATAGGTGATACCTTAAGAAGAACATTCTCACCGGATTAAAACACCATGTATTTTACCTTGTTGTCCGCATACTTCTTTTGTCTACTCTGGACTGCTAGAAGCTTAGCTTGAATATTCTTCACCTTATCTTGAGCATCCTTCACTAAATCAACCCCCAATGGTTTCACAACTCCAACCTCGAACCATCCTATGGGTGATCTACATCCCCTCCCATAGAGTGCCTCGAATGGTGCCATATTAATGCTGGAGTGATAAATATTGTTATAAGAGAATTCACACAGAGATAAGAACTTATCCCAATGTCCTCCAAAATCAATCACACAAGCCCTCAACATGTCTTCCAATACTTGAATAGTCTTCTCTGATTGCCCGTCTGTCTATGGATGGAAGGTTGTACTAAAAGTGAGTTGTGTACCCAATTCATCATGCAATTTCTTCCAAAACTTGGATGTGAATTGGGTACCTAATAGGAGGCTAAAAATACATATTTTTAATCATTATTTCCTCACATTTATTATTTATATTTGTATTTTTTTAGCATGAATTTTATGAATTGTGTTAAATGGTATATTTTATTTGTAGGATTAAATTGGTGAAAAAATGAAGAAGTTTGGAGCTAAAACGAATTAAAGATTGAAGGTTGAAGAAGGAAATCAAGCAGACGGCTTAATGGAAATAAGTTAATATAATATTAATATAATTTATTTGCAAATAAGGAAAGAAGAACTTACCTGCTGGTCCAAGTGTCAGGCAGCAACGTCAAAAGAAGTTACACGCACAAAATTGGAAGCTACACGCGGAGAAAAAGGAATCCAATTCCTTTTGGTTTTGGATTCCTAATTTAATTTGGACTCAATTATTTTATTT
>JAJOOE010005653.1:0-13244 GCA_036250405.1 Solanum raphanifolium
TTTAAACGAAATAATTATCAATGCATGCAAAACACTATTCAAGAATTACTTATTTACTATTCATACTTTGTTAATCGCTCATAGATCCCACAACCCTAGTTGTGAAGTTTAGTTACCCATAATAGCAAGAACACAATTCATAATATTAGATGAAGAATCATGAACTTACGTAAAAATAATAATAAACCCAGAATTTCAACTTGAATTGCAAAGCCAAAATCTTCAAAACGAATGTAGAAAATCATTAATTGCTAGGGTTGCAACTTAATCTCCCAAAGTCACAAAGTAAAACTAGAATAATAATGTCTAACCCCCAAAAATGAGGTTTACATGCCCTATTTATAGAAAACAAATCCTAACTTAAAAAGAAAATAAATTTAGGAATGTTTTGTTCAGGTACGCGTCTTCAATCCACGAGACCGACTTATGGATCGTCGATGGATCTACGGTCTGTAAGTCCCTTCCGTCAATCAGGACTTTGAAAATATTTTAGCTTCCAAAAATCAGCTTCTCTGAAGCAAACGATGGACCAGCAGTACGGACCGTAGATCTATCTACGGTCCGTCAATCCCCTCCGTAGCTTCATACTTAGAATCTTCAAAAATCAGGTACAGGAACCTTCGCAGTATCACTCTACGGATCAATAGTACGGTCCGTAGATCAATCTACGGACCGTCAATGGGCACTGTGGTTCCACACTTGGTCAGATTTCCCTGATTTGTCCTCAATACCATGCCTGCTGATCTACGGTCATCACCTACGGATCGTGAATGGACCTACGGTCCGTAGATCACCTCCGTGAATGCCCTGTTTCTGCATTTCTTTCAGCTGTCTCTATACTTCCGTGCCTGAACATCTTTCCTGCTAAACATGATAAAAATACATAAAAACCAATATAAAAAGGCTCTAGACACACACAACTTGTAAGTGAAATGTATTAGAAATACCGTAAACTCACGGTATATCAAGTGTGAAAGAGTATGACCTTAAATTCACCAAATTTTGCAAGTATGCTCCAACCTTAGTGGCATATTCAAGGGCTAGAATTAATAAGTTTGTGATGAGAGTGTTTGAATTGGTAGTCAATGAATGTCGTTGGGCAATGCTTATCCCAAGTATGAATATTTCGAGTCATATGGTCCATGCCAAACAAATTGAGGAGCAAAAGCTCAAGAAAATGAATAGAGAGATGAAGAGAGCTAGGTCCGATGAACAAGGTCAAACAAGGTTAAAAAGAGATCCTTCAACCAAGATTCTTCAAATACTTTTAGGGTTAACCAAGAGAAAGGTAATGAGTCTCCATTTCCTAAGCCTACTTGCACCAATTGTGGAAATTAAAGAAGCACCATGGGAAGTGCCTAGATGGTACAGATGGCTGCTATGGTTGTGGAAAGAGTGATCATCAAGTGAAAAATTGCTCTACACTCACGGCCAAAGGAAGAGAGTCCAAGCAAGCTTCTATAAATTGGCACCAGAATGTTGATAACTCCTTATAGGTGTAAATGTTTTATTAAGGTCCCCATGCTATTTTTATGTTAGCCTTAGTAGGGTTTTACTCCCAAGGGGGAGATGGTATTCTTAGAAGGCAAGGTTGTTGAGAGTTTCGATAGCCTTATCTCTTTTTTCTATTCCTATTCATGCTTAATACAAAGAGTTCCTTGTGACTTGTTTTATGTTTTGGAGTCATGTTTGATTTATGAGTTCCCATGATCTCCTTGTGTTATACATGTTCTTGATTGAATTCATGTTTAGAAGGAAAATGAGTTTTTCATGATTTATGTGTTCCTCATGTTGTTGTGCATTTGAGTATGATGTTGCATATTTGACTTCCTGAGGTGAATTGATGAACATGCTTTATTTGTTATATGAGATGGCATATTGGCTCCATTTGAGTATGTGTTGAGCATGATTTTGTTGGAGAAGGTAGTTCCTCCTATGAACACGAGAAATGTTGAATTTCATGCATATTGGGTTTATAGATGTAGTTCCTACTTCCTTTTATTGCATTGATCATGTTGAGGTGCAGTTGAAGGTTCTTCCTTTATGTGGTGTATTATTTTGATATTTCATGCATGTTGGACTGCTAGTCTTGAGTCTTTAATTCAGTAAGGTGTTTAGATCGTCATTCGAGGATGAATGTTACAAAGGGGGAGATGATGTAACGCCTAGAAAATTAATAGGTGAAACTAGAGCCTTACGTTTGAGTCTTAAAATTTTATGCATCATTTAGAGTTGTAAATTATCCCCAAAATTTTGACGAAGTATAAGTTCAAGTTGGGGTTCAAGGAAGGTGAAAGGCATCACTGCCCATACAAGCACTGTTGAACTTTGCCTTAGCTTTGTGGGAAAAAAGATTTCTCAAGTGAGGCGTCAAGGAACATGAAAACCTTCGCTGCCCTTTGAAGCCCTCGTGAACCATGCCATAGCCATATAGGCAAGGAGGCAAGTTCACTTGAGGGTTCAAGGTGCGTGAAGTACTTCACTGCCCTTGAAAGGCCTCGTGAAGTTTGCCTTAGCCATTTTTGGGCAGGCGAGGAAGTTCACAGGAGGATCCACGAGCCGTGAAGCACTTCACTGCCCATGGAGAGCCTCGCGAAGATTGCCTTAGTCTCATGGGTAGTAGGCGCTGTAACGTCCCATATTTTGCATATACTAGTTTTATTTGAGTAGTGAAGGTTTGAAATAGGTTTGACAATATTCTAAAGAGATTTGAGGCTAAATAGACTAAGTAAAGTATAATTTGTCATAGTAATCAACCGACTTGCTTAAGTTACTGATTCAAATGTCTTACGTAATTAAGTTACTTACGTACATGTGTAGCTTACGTAGAAAGGATAACATAGGTTCTTAATGGTAGATTAACTGCTGACCTACTTAAATAAGTGGTAAGTAGGTGATGCACTTACTTAGGAAATATGTGGACTGCATTTTAAAAGAAAAGGGCAACTAGGTGATGCAGCTACTTAGAGAACTTGTAGCAGAAAATAAGGGAGTGATGTACCTGCTTACTTAAAGTGAGGGACTAGATATTTCTACACATTTCTTAATGTAAAAAACGTCCATAAAGGACCCTTAAGAGAATGAAATTCATTTCATATATCTCTCACTTGTTCTACAGCGATTTACTCCCAAAAAGAAACCCTAGAAGCTCCAAAGTGCTGGCCTGCAAGTTCACCATTAAAAATCTGAGAAAACCCTTTACTTTTTCAAGTCTAAGTTGGTGTAACATCTCCCATCTTAAGAAATTCAAGAGGAGGAACTGATTTCACCTTAAGGTAAGGCTACTGCCATATGTTAATTTTTTCATCCCTCTTTTGTGCTTGAATCGGTTAGGGGATTTGGTATGTGAATGAGTTGAGAATTGTTCCTTTTACATGGTGTGAGATTGGGGAATGTTCTGGTTGATTGTGCATGTTGGGACAGCCATGGAGGGGAGTCCCCTTTAACTCAATTGTTAGCCCATTTGAGCATTTTAAATGTAATGTTAGTTGGATGCTCAAGGGACAGTAATCGAAAACCGTGAGTTCATATTGCTACTGCCACATTCTGATGTTTAGAAACTGATTTGTGTATAGTAACATAAGGAGGCATGTGCAGAAGTCATGAGAACTTGTCAAAGGATAAAACGGTAAAGGGTGCAGTAACGTACCATCTAATTGGGCGTTGGATGAGCTTGCTGCCTGCAACCCCTTTTGTATACTGTTTTGCATATGTTATAAAGCCCGAGAAATTTCAGGGGACCTTGTTAGAAGGTCATATTGTATATGACATTGTTAAAGGAGAAGGGGTGGAATGCATACCATCGGTTTGATAAGTATGGGTTTGCTGCTTGATTACTGTTTGCCAAGTGCAAGTAGCCCAATCTGTTGGTTAGCTACTAATATTAGTTGTTTTACTTGTTTCATTGCAGATTAATAATCGGAAAGGAAGGAGGTTAATTCGTTGTACTATCTGAGTGGTACAACAAGGTATGTAAGGCTATTCGATTCTATATTCTTTGGCATGAACTCTGCTTGTGTCACTACCAACAAGTGAGATTCCTAAGTGTTCTTTCAAGCAAAAGACACATAGTGGCAGCGTACAATTCCAAACACAGCTAACAATAGTTCCCCTCTCCTTAGTATGTCGAATTGCTTCAATATATGTGCATCTTTACTTTTCCAAGTATTGGTATGAGAAAAGGGTAATTTCAGCAGTAGCTTTGTGATTCCTCCTGTCAATCAAATGAGGTCCATTGTGTCATTTGAGCTCTTATGTAATTCATTAGTGTTAATTTCCATCTTGTGTTATTGTTACTGCCCTAAGTGCATATTCACATGTTTCCTACTACTGATCCATAGTTCTGATGCTAACAAAAATAATTATGACCACCAAAATAACAATCTCAAAGATTAAAGAAACTATATGAAGCGGTATATGTGTAAGGGTGGCAGCCCAGGGGCAAAAGCCTAGCATGGGTCGATTCCAAATTGTGTATAATGGTGGCAGCCTAGGGGCGGAAGCCTAACATGGGTCGATCCCAAATTTATATATTTGAGGACAGCATCTCAGGGGTTAAAATGCCCAGCATGGGTCATCCTCTTTTACCACTGATCAGTTGATTATTTGTATCACATGCTTTACAGAGATCGCAGTGTAAAGAAAATTATAGAAAAGAATATAATATACTCCCACAACAGCAACAAGGGTGGTCTTTAATCTAATCTATGCAGTTACATATTGATACTTGATTTCAATTGAGCTCTTACTTACATATGTTATTGCCTTACATATTCAGTACATTCTTCGTACTGACGTCCCTCTTGGGGGACGCTACATTTCATGTTGCAGCCACAGGTACTCCAGCTAGTAGACCTCCCCAGTAGGAGCACTGGACACTCAGCTGCTATTGGTGAGCTCCAAGTTGATTCGGGGCTTAATCGAGTCTTTGGCATCTATTTTGTTACCATATAGTAGTTAAGGGTAAGGCGAGGCCTTGTCCCGACCTAAACTAAGGTTGTCTATCTTGTAGAGGCTTTGTAGACTAATGTATAAAGTTTGGTTGTGTCTTGTCTCTTAACAATTGGTGGCCTCAACGGCCAAGTGTTGTACATAAGTTTTGGGCCTGTCTATGTCGGTCTTTTATCGCTACAGAGCATATAAGCTTGTCATAGCTTCATAGCTATCATAGTTAAATGTATGGTAAATGCAGGTTGTAAGTTGGTTCTCCCGGGTCATTTAGACATCGGGTGCCTGTCCGTCTTAATCAGATCTGAGGCGTGACATGCATCTACAAAAGGAAAAGAAAGTTGATGAAACTATTGGCAAATACAAAGCAAGACTTGTTGTCATAGGCTTTAGACTATAAGAAAGCCTTGATTATTTTGACACATAATAGCCACGAATTAGGATTATATTAATTCAGATGTTAATTGTGCTAGTTGCGGTATATGGATGTGAAAACATTTTTTTAAAATGGAAAATTAGAGGAAGAAATTTACATGGAACAACCCGAGGGCTTTGTGGTTCTTGGTATAGAAAAGAAAGTTTGTAAACTTCTTAAGTCACTTTGTGGACTAAAAACAAGCGCCTAAATAATGACATGTGAAGGTTGACCAAACTATGTTGGCAAATGAATTCAAGATTAATGAATATGATATATGTTTTTACATTAAAGACACTCCAAATCACAAGGTCATTGTTTGTTTTTATGTTGATGACATGTTGATCATCAAAAGAGACATTTTTGGCATAAATGCTACTAAGCATATGCTAGAAAGTAACTTCGATATGAAAGACATTGAAGTTACTGATGTGATTGAAAAGGTACTTGACAAGTTCAAGCATTTGGATTTCAATATTGTCAAGACTGCAATAAATATGAGATTTGTACTTCCAAAGAATGAAGGCAAAAGTGACTCACAATTGGATTTGCTAGAGTATTGAGAAGTATGATATATATCATGAAGTGGTTCACGAGTAATCTCAATCAAACTCATTTGATGACAATGAAAAGAGTTTTGGAGTATATAAAACATACTTAAAAACATATTGCTTTCATTATAACTAATATTCAACAGTATTGGAAGAATATAGTGATGCAAATTGAATCACCAGGTCAAATGAAATAAAATCCACGAGTGGATGTGTATTTACTCTTAGTGGAGGAGTAGTCTCTTGGAATTCTTCCAAACATATATGTATCACTCGCTCTACTATGAAATTTGAGTTTATCACTCTAGATAAGGCCGGTTAAGAAGTTGAATGACTCCAAAATTTCTTGAAAGATTTTTGGCCGAAACCTTTTATCTCCAGTATGTATACACTGTGAGAGTTAATTTGCAATAGGTAGGGCATGGAGAATGATGTATAATGGAAAGTCTCATCATATATGACGTAGACATAATATCATTAGAGAACTACTCTCTAGTGGAATTATTAGAATTGACTTGCACTGCCCCTCTACCTGCATTACCAATTCCCTGACCTCCATGACCTCACTGATTCCCTTCTCGCCCACCTTGTGGACGTCCTCTACCATTATTATCGTTACCCGCAGGTACCACTACTCTAGTCTGCTACTACACGGGGTCCAACACGCGTGACTGTGGACAATCTCTCCTTATATGTCCAGGTTCTCCATCACTGTAACACACTTAATAACTTAACCAAGTAAGCATCACTGCTATTGGAGCTGTCGTATCATGACCCTCTTTGATATACAGTCAATCTAGGAAATCGTAGTAGATATTCTAACCTCAATCGTCGTAACATAATTCTATCATTTACTAAGTGACCCAGACATGTTATGAAAACAACACTTAATGCATTTTCCAAAGTTATGGTTTTGATTATATAGCCCTCCCTTACAAAACTTCTTGAATGTTGTCACCTATAAGCTTGAATCTACAAATCTGGCCTTAATCCCTTCACAAAGCAACAAATTTGCTCTTTTAGACTGAAGCAAGGTGGAGTACCATATTTGGAATAAAACATGAAATTTGGCCTTATAGGGTGCAACAAATCTATTTAGGAACTCATCTCTCCTCCTATTTTTCAAAGTTCAGGGTATACATTTCTCCATAATGAAAGCTATAAAATATTTCCCAAGTCATGAGTAGTGCATTTACTAGTCGGCACTCAACATGAGACCACCACCACATTTTGGCGTATCCCTTGAACTGGTATATCATAAACTCAACACCAAATCACTCTACCTTATCCATCTTATGAAGCAGTTCATGAAACTCAACAAAAAAAAAATCATAAGAATCTTCAGATTCAGTACCCATGAAGAATGAAGGAGGAAAGATACCAATTGGGATCACCAGATACCAATTGGAATCAAATCATAGCACGAAAGAAGAAGAAGACAAAGAGATCTCTTTAAGTCCTATAGCCTCTCAAAGAAAATTACATACGTCTCTGTAACATTCTGCAAGACCCTACTAAACTCATTTTGGTATAATGAGATCAATGAAACTAGGGCTCTGATACCAACCTTGTCACGACCCATACCGTCGTGAGTGACATCCACACTAACCATCTGGTGGGAAAACCATAACTATAACCCAAATGAGCAACTTAACCAAAACTAAACATTTAATGCTAGGGAAGCAGGTTTAAATAACTAAATAATTAATACGGAGTCGCATCAACTCAGAAAGTTTTAACAAACAACTACTGCAATATTGCGGAAAACAACCCCTAGAACCTGAAAGTCATTGTACCAAAACATCTATAGTTCAACAAGGCTAAGGAAAAAGGGTACAACCCCAACCAAAAATAAGCAAACTACTAAAGCATGTCTAAGTACAAAAAGAATAGACTTAGAAAAATGGAGGACTCCATGGCAGGCACCCTAAAAGAACTAGCTCACCCTTGAAATCCGGTCTCGATCAGTGCTCTCCTAGCTGAGCTCTATCAATAGACACATGAAGATGCCCTGTACTCAACCAAGAACGAGCAAGTGTAGTATCAGTACACAACCACAATGTACTGGTAGGATCGCACGGCTATTCCAGTAAGCACAATATATATAAGCAGTCACAACATAGGAAACACGCATATACATAATATATATGCAGTGATCATTTCAGGAGCAATGCACAATTCCACATTCTCAATAACAATTAGATATGACAACACAGTGGTCCTCTCATGGAACCCATAGCCAGACTATTAGTGTGCCGGAACGTGACACCCGATCCAATGTATATGTCGAAACGTGACACCCAATTCCAATTAGTGTGTCGGAACATGACACCTAATCCAATGTATGTGTCGAAATTTGACACCCGATCCAATCAACATAACCAGAATCACAATCACACTCATAATGTACATTCTCATAATCATACAATCAAATGTCTATTGATGGCATACAATGGTTCATTCACACTAATTTACATTAGGTTTGATCAATAGTGCTTCATTCACATACATACATACATGCATTACAATGAAGCAATTACTAATATACATCACACAAACATGAAATCAAACCATCACCTACCTCGAAACCAAGCTTGAATCCCCCCAAAAGTCACTTGAATCATCCCTTTCTGGATTCTTTCTGCTTGTTCGTGGTCTAGAATTAACAATTTAATTCAAGGATCAACAAATGAGTCCAAATTACCCGGATTACAATCAACATTATCAACCCTAGGCAAAACCCATGATCCCAACACCCAACTTAAGGCTTTTTCCACCATTAATTACATATCAAAACCTTCCTCCAAGGATAATTACCCAAGAATCTACGTTCTACGGATTGAAAACGGATTAGGGGAGTAAAAACCTTCTCTTTGGTGCTGGAAGGGGTGGAAAACCTTCAAGAAATAACCCTGGGTTGTCTCTTAGCTCTAAAGAACAAAACCTGCAGAAAAATAACATATTTGGGTTTAAATCCTGACTGAATTCGCGACTGAGCCGCTACGTACGGCGGACACCATCCCGCCACAGTGGCCCCGCCCTGGCGGCTTGTACGGAGACAGAACCTCCAAATTTCAATTCCAAACCCCCATTTCACAACACACCCACCATTGACATTCAAAAACTACATGTTCATGCTAAGATCAGTTTCAGGAGTTCTTCTCGCCAGAATTCGATTCCGTAAAGCCATACAAGCCCCCTAACGTCTTGACTATCCACTCATGTAATCAAATTCATTATTAGATCACTCATTAATTACCAGATTTTCCTAGACCTCACCTGACTCAGATTTCGTTCAAATCTGGACTAGGCTAGGAATTTCCAAGTCACTACTCAAAAGTTTTCTGGCCCAAATTATTTCCCCGTTGGCTTTTCCATAATGACCGGAACAAGTCGTTACATTTTAAATATTATGAACAGTGAGAAATATATTTCAAACTATACAAGGAAAATAAGATTGATTATTCAAAGTGAATGGACGTTGTCATTTTACTAGGAATGGTTATTTTTTTATCGGATTTTGTTCTTGTTATTTATAAAGGTTGGTGAAAAGGAAATGATAGCTGTCAGAGCATTCATGTCTATTTCACCAAATGAAATTAATTCAACATATATTTTTTGAATGTATTTATATTTTTTCTCGAACTAAGCAGTATCCGATCTTATAATTAAGTAAATAAAAATGTGACTTCTGTAAAAGTTAACATTTTTAAATGAGATATACATTCATATATTTCAACATTAGAGTAGATAAAAATAATATGCTTGAGTACTCTCACCCTAAATTATAATTTCATGTATCTGGAACAGGAAAAAGAATCAAACATACGAGAGTCCAAGAAATTATAGAAATTTTTAAAACTTTTGAATATATATATATAAAAGTTTAGTGAAACATCAATATGACTTATCCCTTGAAATTTTTTTATTCCTTTGGTTACATAGGAAAAATGAGTAGTACCGACATTTCCTTGTTTGATTATTTCAAATTGTTGAACCCTTAAAGGAAATAACAAAAATTACACTCTTTGTAGAAAAATTATAATGTAGATAGGTAAAATATATGTATTATATGTTGAATTTCTTATATTTATTTTAATGTGCTTACTTCTTTATATTCTAATTTTAAATAACGTTATTATTTTTCTGATTAACTTTTTTTTAAAATTTTAATTTATAATCGAATATGTACATATGTCATGCTTTTTTATCTTTAGTTTGATAGCACACAATATATCTGATAATAAGACATACTAATTATTATTGTGTTTTTTCTGTTTCTTAGTCTAAATTAGTATACATTCTACGATGACCCCAACCCACTGGGCCGTGCGGGCACCTACTCTAACACCTAAGTAGGAGAACCCTCGATTCTCACCGATTTAAAACATGCGGAAGATTAAAGAAAAATTGTGATAAATGAAATTTCAAGATTTTATAAAGCAAGGACTGCTAAATACATTTCAAAGTTAATACTTGTAAAGTAATTAACACCCCAGGGATCTAGTCTAAACATTCACAAGAGCTTCTATGATTAAAAGATATGAACACAATAACAAAAGACACAGTTCCCATCATGCGGAAGGAAAAATAGAAGTTGCTGGAGATTATCTTTGTCTTCACCTATGAAGCACCACCGACCCTGCATCCAGACTATGCCAAAGAGGCATAGCAAGAGTAGTATCAGTACAAACCACACGTACTGGTAGGCATCCTCGATCAACCCGATGCCCACCGCATAATATAAGAAATCAACTAGCAATAACATGCAATAAAACCATTCGTTCCTCCACCTTTACCATTCCCGGACACTTCAAATCATCTAGCACCCTCAACTCTAACACTATAAGAAAAACGGTCTCTAAGGAAGGGAAATATGGTCCCTAAAAGTTCAAATATGGTCCCAAATGAGCAATTGAGACCTGAAAAACCTGGTCGCCACTCGTCCTTAAAGCTTCCGTCGCAATTGGTTGTTAAGGACGGGTTAAAAAATCTGATCCCGAAATGATTTTGAGGCGAGGAAAACTCTGGTCCTTAAAAATCTTTTAGAGACTACAAATCTGGTCTCAAATAGACCATGTATATCTTGGCTAAGTCTCTTATTCAGGTCGATAAACCTCTTTTGCGATCATCCACAACCTATTCCTTGTAAATATTTAGAGACGAGAACTACCTAGTCCTAAAA
Source organism: Solanum raphanifolium (assembly GCA_036250405.1). Classification (NCBI taxonomy): domain Eukaryota; kingdom Viridiplantae; phylum Streptophyta; class Magnoliopsida; order Solanales; family Solanaceae; genus Solanum; species Solanum raphanifolium. Next base: position 11,099 of record JAJOOE010005653.1, read on the forward strand.
TAGATCTAGCTACCACTAACAACCTGGTACTAGAATACATTTAGAGACGAGCAACAACCTGGTCCTAAAATAGATTTAGAGACAATCATCATTTCTAGTCCTAAATTATCCATTAGAGACGAGAAACAATACTGATCTCAATTGACAACCAATGATCCTAGAGAAATTAGCATCACAAGAATCTAATTGCTACTAAAAATCTCGATACAAAAATATTGATATAGAGCGAGAGGAGCATGAAGATAGAGATAAAGATTGTGTGATTCATTACAATGAATTGGTTTACATCCCATTATCTAAGTTTCAATATTTTCTTGACAAAAAAAATTAGATAACATCCAGCTAGACTATGATATAAAGGTTTGCATAATATTCATAGCTAACTAATAATGAATTTGTGCATCTTCTAAACTTGTATCTTCATTGAAGAATGAACAAAAGCTGGGTAGAAAACTTAAAGCTTCAATCTTTGTCAAGTGATATCCAAACATCAACAAAGCTGCAAGACATAAGAAAAAAAATTAGAAAAATTTAAGATGCATTGATCAAGAATCCAACATCTATTTTGAAGAACCACAACTAAATAATGCTTGGCAGAAAATAAAAACAATAGGCTGAATGAATAGATTGAGAAACGAGTTGGATGAACAAAACTAAAACTTAAAAACTGAGAAGTTGGCCAGCAATGATGCAGTAGCGCAGAAAATAAAAACTAAGATAGAAATGTAGTAGTTCGTAGATGTGTAGAAAATTTAAAATCAAAATTTGTGAAGATAGCATCCGTATAAAAAATAAAAAACAAAGCCACTAAGAAAATATTGTGTAATAAAAGAGGAAGAGAAAAAATCTGCAGAAAATTTAAAAAAAGAGGAACAAGTTGTGCCACTAGTTAATCTCGACAACACTAGAAAAAGTTGTATGTTTCATCTTTTTTATAAGGGAATGCATCAGTTTCTCACCTCACCACATCTTGTTTCGTCTCCTCACCTCGTCTCAATCTTGTCTCCTCACCTAAGTTGTTCAATGAAATTAAAAGTTCAAATTTAACTCTATTAAAGATCAGATCCCAATACAACAGTTCATGTTATTGTTGGCACTATATTGAAGGCTGCCAAAAGTGGATAGAATGCAAAAATTGGGGATAACAGTATCTACTACTTGTGTACTATATGAAAATCAAGTGGAGGAGGCATCAAATCACCTATTTTCTTAATGTCCCTTCTCTCCATACACACGAAAATCCCTCGGTAAATGATTGGGCTACAGTAATCATGATGTCCAATGGCTAACTTAGTCAGCTCTTAAGAAAATGGACACTTGAAGAAAAAAATGAGGCATTAAATAAGACGAGCACTTAGTTTTTTTAGCAACCAGTGAGTCTTTTTCCGCATGTGTGTTAGTATGTGCATATGTATGAACAACAACGTCCACTACTCACTTAGTGGCATTTGCTCTTCAAAAACCATTAGGAATGAAACCACCAGGTGTACATAAAGACTCCGTGAAATAGCAATTCAATTACACATAGAGGGACAAGCACACAAAAATGATAAGAAAAATTAGAACTGATCAATTCATACCCAGCTTAGCTTATAATTAACTGTTAAAAACTTCATCGTAAGTAGGATGTCCTATATATAGATAATTGTATAGAAAGAAATAGGTCAACTATTGTGAGTCTATATGAGTTGGCAAATATGTAAACATTGACACTTTTGGTTGAATGGATAATTTAAGATTTTTACAAACAAAAATAAACTAATTCTACAACAACTTCTAATTAGAGGAACTTAACACAGTTATAAGCCACACATCTAACATAAAATTCAATATAAATATTTTTTTTCCAGATGGGCAATACAGGTTGTACTAATCTACACAAGAAAGCATGATGTAATGATAAGACTTCGATAAAATAACTATACAGCTAGAAACAATTGTTTAGGGAAAAGAAAGGAGTATAATATGGAGATGAGGTGATCGAGATTCGAGTTAATTAAGGAAATACAGAATGACAAATATAAACATCATGAGACTAAAGAAGGCACAAATCCCTAACACGATGGAACTATAAACTACACCTCAATCTATCTAGTTGACTATATAGACATTAGGAATTATAGACTTTTTGAAGGTGACGAGAAAC
>JAJOOE010005654.1:0-12817 GCA_036250405.1 Solanum raphanifolium
TTACCTATGATATGAACTAAATGGGTTATGACTAATGATGTAGTAAAGGAATGAGTCCTTATATGATGTTATGAAGTATGTTGGTCTTATGTCTAATGTTAAATGAAGATGTTATGACTTGTTGAATATGATGTGCCTAGTCTATGGTGTCTTCTTAGGAACACTTGGTGTGAGCAGTATTATGGAATGCCACTTGCACATTGCACTAGTGTGACTTGGGGGTTGTCTTAGGTGATGGTTCCTATATATGTGAAGACTATGTCTTATGGTATGCTTATGACTCTATGAATATATGTGGTTGGATTGATGAAGGCTTTATGTAAGTTCACCCTTGGTAACCTTAAGGTGACACATTGCACCAAGTATTCCCTAAGGGTTGCTTAAGGAAAGGAGTTAAGATAACGAAGAAGGTAATGTATTGTATGCATTGAATGTGCCTAAAATGTTATAAGTGGCTCTATGTGGTATTATGAATGGTTTCCATGTGTATGATGATGTATGTGGTTTATATTGTTCCTATTGTACTAAATGTTCTTGATGTTTCTCTAAAAAGGGAATGATGCATGGTTTCCAACTAACTCTTCCTTTTAAAAGCATGTTTTTGCATGGTTATCATACTTAGTGCATTCTTGTACTAACAACATTCTTCTTCATCTTTTTACACCAAGTGTAGGTGGTGGTGGCTAAAGGGCCTTTCCTAGAAGTGATGAGCTTGGCTTACTATTCCCAAGTTCGGGTGTGTCCTTAAAGATTCAAGGACCTTTATGTTAAAGAGTTTCCTTAAGTTCAATGTACTAGATAGTAGTTTCTTTTGTATTGTAAGGGTTGTGTCCCTCTTGTGATGTAGTCGTGTTTTAAGATGGCTACCTTGAGACGTATTACTTCGATTTTTGTATTAAAGGTTTAAACGAGGTGACATTTAAGTCTTGTGTTATATTATGAAAAAGTTTTACATTTTGCGCTATTTTTCTATGATAAATGCTATGACGAATGCTAAGGGCTTGTATAAGACCTCCAAGAGGTCGAATATGCCGGTAACGTCTAGGGGGTGCTCTCGGGTCATTACAGTACGACAATGATCATAGTATTTTGTCCAAAAGAGTGAAACAATCTTTGAGTCCATGATCTGTCCATTAAAAATAATGTTGAAAATATAATTTTACTTACTCAAATCCTTTTAAGTCCACTCTCTATCATGAAAATCTAATAGTTTCATAACCTTCAATGTCATTATCTCTATCGTTGCCACACTGATCTGTTACTGGACCGCGGTCCAAGGTTGACATTAACATGACTTCATCTTGTTTGTCATCTAGATGAATATCTAGTAAATTAGACTCCAAGTATTTCTACTCTTTTGTCATCTTGATGAAGATATATAATAGGAGGCTCCTAGCCTTGACCTAGTCATTACATCTGAAAAAGACTTCTGAAAAATACGTCACTTGCTATGCTATTGATGTCACATTTGCTTCTGAAGTTGAGTCATTGGGTTCTAGGAGAGAAATATAGCTATGTCCCAATGGGAAAGATATTGTTGTAGACAGTTAGAACAGGGAGTATTAGGTTAATGTGCTTATCCAACATCGTTATGTTACATCAATAGTATAGCAGGTGGTGTATTTTTCAAAAGGCTATCGAGATGTAATAAGTAGATCAAGGCTTGGAGCCTTCTATTATATATATTCATATATTTGACAAAATAGGACAAATACTTAATCCTAATTTACTAGATATTCATCTATATGACAAACAAAAAGAATCCATTTTAATGTCAAACTTGGACTGCGGTCCAATAACAGATCAATTTGGAGATAGTGACTCTGAAGTTTGTGAAAGCGTTAAATTTTCAGGATAGAGAGTGGACTAAAAGGACGTGATCAAGGAATATTCTTGTTTTAATAATATTTTTAATGGTCTGATCATGGACTCAAAGGTTCTTCCACTCTCTTGGACCAAATATTATGATCTTTGTGTACTTGTAAGCTTTGCCTTATGATTCTTTTCCTTTTCCAAGTGTGTATTCCTGTCATGACCCGAGCCTACACCCCGAACGTGACACGGTGTACAAGGCTCCAAAAATCCTCATACAAGCCTCATAGCATATCATAACATAAGACGTAAGAAAATAGTACGAAATTTAAAACTTTTATCCGTACAATCAAAGTCTTTATTTAAAAAACAACAAAAGTCTAGCTTTGTCTCACATGGCCATCTCATACAACTATATATCAATAATAGGGTCATAGCCCTTCAACATAGTCCGAAATATGAAATGACATGAAAGAAACTACTAAAGACTCATATGTCCTCGAATCTAGAGGACTCACCAAAGCTAGGAGAATAGTCAATCCAAGTTCTAATCCAAAGAAATCACCTTATGATCCGGAACCTACACTTTGTAAAAATGTAGAAATATGGGTTAGCACAAAAATAAATGAAGTATGATAGCCATGAAAAAATCATGCTAAAAAGGACATTCTGGTTGAAAACCATGCATTTAACAAGTTTGAGAATCATCACACACTTTTAGTATAAACACATAAGACATAAGCATATTCATCATGTAATTCATTATAACACATTAGTACCATCATCTTAAGTAACCCTAAGTTGTACTTGTGCAATGTATGAATGGCATCCCATAATACCATTCATACTAAGTACCACTTTGAGGCCACCATAACATACTTACCATTCTTCATTCTCATCTTTAGTTAATACTCATGAATAAGAAACATTCTCATTTAATAAGTCATGACAAGGAAAGCAACTCATAATAACAATACAAGTTAAGCATTCATGTTTACATTAAGACTTTAAGTCAACATTCTCATTAGCATCCTTATGAGCACATTCATTTTGTTAGACATTAAGACATTCGAGAAACACACCATAACCACTCTCAAAGCCTACTTGTGCAATGCATGAATGGAATCCCATACTACCACCCACACTTCATAGACCCTCTTGAGTAACCATAGCACATAGCTCACATGATGAGAATAATCCCTAACCGACATAGACCATGTGAGAAAATGATGGAATCCCGGTTTCTCCCACATCATAAGGGTTGGTTTACTTGCCTAAGGTAGAACCGGTAATTTAGTTTAGGTGGATCCACTAGCTATAACCTATTTGGGCACATAGTTATGGGATAAGGCTGGTGTTAATAGAAACCTGGCCTAACATAGGGAGAGCTTCCACCTTACAATATCCACTATGTGCAAAGAAATAAATTCCCATAGAGTAGTTCATTCTCTTTTTAACATTACAATACATGAAATGGATATGCCATTGGCCTACCGACCCAAGGTACATTATTACACACATGAAAGGGCTACCGATTCAAGGTACAGTATAAGGATAGATCATTGAATTCTAATGAAAGGGCTACTATTAGGTCTACCGATTCATGGTTTATCATTATCGTAGTTCATAGACTCATCATGAAAGAGCTACCATTGGTCTACCGATTCAAGAAATAGCCTAGAATATTTCATAAATCATTTATGAAAGGGATACCATTGGCCTACCCATTCGAGATTCATTAAGTCAAGATACTTTTAGTTACACAAGAAGAGGATGCCCTAAGCCTACTAATTCAAGGTAACTTAGACATTGAGAAAACCTTCCCAACATGTAGTCATCATTTACAAGTGTATCATTGAGGATAGCCTTTCAATCAAGACAACAATATTACCATAGTAATAGACATTTCATTCATAGTCATATGTAAGGGTATGTGGAGAGTGATCTTTCAACAATACCACAATTACACCATAGTAATACGATATTCACTTAAATGAATCATAAACACATACACAATTCTCATAAACATGTACAGACCCTCATAATTTGTCTTTCAAGAACCATGGATCACTTTAAACCCAAACATCTAGAATTTCTACATTAGATAAGGAGAATATCATGATTCAATAAACTCAAAATCCCTCAACCTAGAAGCCGTAGTTCATACAATCGAAGTCTTTATTTAAAAAATAGCGGATGTCTATCTTTGTCTCACATGGCCATCTAATACAACTTTGAATCAATAATAGGGTCACAACCGTTCAACATAGTCCGTAACATAAAATGACAAGAGAGAAACTACTAAAGAATCATATGTCTTCGAATATTGAGGACTCAGCAAAGCTAGGAGAATAGTCAATCCAAGATCTAATCCAAAGAAATCAATTTCAGATCCTGAATCTACACTTTATAAAAATGTATAAGAAATATGGGTTAGCACAAAATTGCACTAAGTATGATAGCCATGCAAAAATCATGCTAAAAAGGACATTTTGGTTAAAAACCATGCATTTAACAAGTTTGAGAATCATCATGCACTTTTAGTATAAACACATAAGACATAAGCATATTCATCATATAAGTCATTATAATACATTAGAACTATCATCTTAAGTAACCCAAAGTTATACTTGTGCAATGTAGGATTGGTATCCCATAATACCATTCATACTAAGTACCACTTTGAGGCCACCATAACATACTTACCATTCTTCATTTTCATCTTTAGTTAATACTCATGAATAAGGAACATTCTCATTTAATAAGTCATGACAAGGAAATCAACTCATAATAACAATCCAAGTTAAGCATTGATCTTTACATTAAGCATTTAAGTCAACATTCTCATTAGTATCATTATGATCACATTCATTTCATTAGACATTATGACATTTGAGAAACACACCATAACCACGCTAAAAGACTACTCGAGCAATGCATGAATGGCATCCCATACTACCACCCACACTTCATAGAACCTTTTGAGTAAGCATAGCACATAACTCACATGATGGGAATAAGCCCTAAACGACATAAACCATGTGAGCAAATCATGGAATCCGGTGTTTCCCACACCGTAAGGGTTGGTCTACTTGCCTAAGGTAGAACCGCTAATTTAGCTTAGGTGGATTCACTACTAATAACCGATGTGGGCACGTAGTTATGGGATAATAAAGGTGTTAATAGAAACCCAGCCTAACATAGGAAGAGCTTCCACCTTACAATATCCTCTTGGTACTAAGCATTAAATTCCCAAAGAGTAGTTCATTCTCTTTTTAACATTATGATACATGAGAGGGATGCCATTTTCCTACCGATCCAAGGTACATTATTATACACATGAAAGGGCTACCATTAGGTCTACCGATTCAAAGTACATTATAAGGATAGCTCATTGAATTCTCATGAAAGGGCTACCATTAGGTCTATCGATTAAAGGTTCATCATTATAGTATTTCATAGAGTCATCATGAAAGGGCTACCATTGGTCTACCGATTTAAGACATAGCGTAAAATACTTCATTAAACATTTATGAAAGAGATGCCATTGGCCTACCGATTCAAGATTTATTAAGTCAAGATACTTTTAGTTACACAAGAAGAGGATGCCCTAAGCCTACCAATTCAAGGTAACTTATATATTGAGAAAATATTCACAACATGTAATCACCATCACAAGTGTATCATTGACGATAGCCCTTCAATCAACACAACAAGATTACCATAGTCATAGACATTTCATGCATATTCATATTTAAGGGTATGGGGAGAATGATCTTTCAACAATACGACAATTACACCATAGTCATAGTATCTTTACTTAAATGAATCATAAACACATACACAATTCTCATAAACATGTACAATCCCTCATATTTTGTTCTTCAAGGACCATGAATCACATTCAACCCAAACACCTAGAATTTCTACATTAGATAAGAAGAATATCATGATTCAATAAACTCAATCAATATAGACATAATCTATTCACATGATTCTATAATCAATCAACCCACATCATGAAGTCACTATTTAGTAATATAGGGGATTCATGGGTTCTTGGGGGAATTTCATCATAAATCAATAATTAATCATTAATTCAATCATATTCCATCATAAACCAACCATCGAAAAAATTTGAGGAAGGAACCCATGACTTAGAGTGAAACCCTAGCTTTTTGGGGAAATTGAAAGCTTTGAAATCTAGTTTTGAACGGACTCTATGGGTGAAATCTAACCATAGATGAAAAGGTACCACACCTTAATCAAGTTTTCTCACTTTTTTGAGAAGAAACAACTTGATTCCTTAAGTCCTAGCTTTCATTTCTTTTTTCTTCTTTGAAAACTCTAGAGAGAGAAATTTTGGACAAGATGAACTCCTTTGGGTTTTTGGGAATAATGAAGTAAATGGGGTGTTTTATGACTTAAAATCATTTATATATGTGAAATAAAACAATATAAATCGACCCCATTAAATAACTAACTAATTTGGAATTTACCAAAAGACCCTCGACTAGGCAGCCCCTTCCCAGGGACTACGCCCACCTTCACGACCCGTTAAGGGCACCACGGCTCGTGGTGGTGCCCGTGGTCCCTTGACCAGTTAACTCCCCCAACTTGACCAGACCCCAAGAAGCTAAGGAAACCCAACGAGCTATCCCACAGTCTATGGTGCTCACCACAACCGTGAAGTGGCTCGTGACGGGGAGCCTTTGCTTGGGCAGTTTCATGTAGGTACTGCCTGACCTACCACGGGTGGTACCATGATTAGTGGTGGCCTGTATGGGTCTTGAAGACCCTCTTGGTCATGGTGGGCAGTGGCTAGGCATGTTTTAGGCAGCCTTGGCCCCCTAGATATGGTCCTTACCCAAAAACCTTGGCCCTTACCCTTAACCATTGACGTTAACCCTCACGTTTAGGCTCTAGGTTAACCTACTAATTTTTGAGGTGTTACAATTCTCATAACTGTAAACGAAGCACAGTTTTAGATATCGACCCTCCATAACCAAAAGAGAGAGGCTTTTAGAGTTTGAGAGTTGGACTGTGTTTGATATTCAAAAAGGAAAGAGATATATCTCGTGATGTTTTGACCAAAATCTTTGTGTACGCAACAAATACCAGGTCCTCCGTCTCTGCTAAAATAATACTTTGAAATTTTTTCCTTCTTTCCTTTTCAGGCATCTCCTACTTGATGTTATTCCTTGAGTGTGGAATTTTGGTCTTTTACTTGTCACATTCAAAGAACCTATCATAATATTACATCGACCTTGAATTACCCTTGTACATAACAAACATCTTCGGTTCCTGATACACTCAAAATTACACCCTAAGATGATCTAATGCGGTCCTATGGAAATATTGTAATCCAAATAAGGTTGAGGTAAAATCTCACCAATAATAGGGCAAAAATTATAAAAAATTAGAATAATTGATGGTTTGATTTCTATTCTATAAGAGTTGAAAAGAATTTTGATAACTAAAACTAGGATTCACAATATAATTAAGAGCTCTAAACTTATAATAGTAAAGCATTAATCTTGTGTCGCAACAATACGATGCACAATTTGTCGAAGATAATATAGTAATCAAACAAGGTTGGGGTCAAACCCCACATAATCGAAGCAATTATTTTATAGTCATAACAACATCCAATGGGCGATGAAAACTCTTCTTTTCTTTCGTCATAAACCAGGTGCAAATACGCACATTCATGCATCTCATTTTTTTTACCAAAACTATAGAATTGCATGTCTAAAAATATAACACTTGTGAAATTTTTATTCGGTATAAACAACTCATTTGCAACACAGTAGTTTTCAAAAAATCTTATTGTAGTAATAATTTGGTTAAGTAATTTCTTAGTTAATGATAAAAGAAAGCCCAGTGGACTAAGCTCTCTATTAGCAGAGTATGTACCATTGTGGTAAATATGGATAAGTCATGTTCAGTCAACTTAGGGTTTAAGTTTGTAAAGTTTATTATTCAGTTAGTCTAGGTCACGGAACTTTATCAGTTCCAATTTTCTAGGCGTTAGGTTAGCACGATCTGTTTTGTTAGCGATGTATAAAAACTCCATTAGAGGCTAATTAATAAACTTGCAATTTCATTCTACTTCTCTGCATTTATATGGTATTAGCGCCAATATACTCTAATGAGTATGCCATCCAAGATCCAATAAAAAAAATTATGTGCACAAATGGCCCCTTCCAGCTTTGTGGTTAATGTCGACGCAACACCAGTCCTAAAACATCTAATTCAATTCGGCCCTTCCTCACAGCTGCCCATTAAATTGTCTGGAAGCAACAATTTTACCAACTGGAAGGCCGAGATTGCCATGCTGCTTCATGTCCATGACCTCTATGGTTATCTTGATGGAACTAAATTGTTCCTACCTGAAATAGTCACCACTAATGGCCTTGAGACTGCTAGCCCCGAGTACAAAGATTGGTTTTGTCAGGATAAAGTAATCCAAAATTCTCTCATGGCTTCTGTTGATGCCACAATTGCATCCACTATAGCTTATGCGCTCACCTCCAAAGTTGCGTGGGATCAGCTTCACACTTCTTTTGCAAATAAATCACAAACTGACATCTTTAGCCTTCGTCACAATCTCAATCAAGTCAATAAAGACCACAAATCAATTGATGAATATATGTGAGAGATTCGCTCTTTCTCTGATGAACTCTCCACAACAGGTTCACCCGTCAATTACGAAGAACTTGTGATGAAAATATTGAGTGGCCTTGGGCAAGAGTTTCGTGATATCTCAGCGGCCATACGAGCACAGGACTTTCCAATAAGTCATGAGGAACTCTTTCATAAGCTTCTCGATCAAGAACTACTCATCAAACATGATGATCTAAAGAAGACTACCACCTAGCTTACTGTAGTTGTTGCTCAACATGTGACCAATCCTCCATCAGCCCCACGCCACAATCGGCACCCATCGAACAACAATAATTGGCGTCTCTAAAATAGGCAGCCCTCTCAAAGCAATATTTCCCTGCATCCCGTGGATAATTCTCAGTGGCGCAACTTCCCACACCAATATTCACGAGTCTTTTGTCAACCTTGTGAAAAATTTGGACATACGGAAAGTGTTTGCTACTCTTGGTCCCATAACCACTTTGAACCGAAAGCAAATTTTGTTGCACAAACAACACCAAATGACCCCTGAATTCTCGATTCAAGTGCGTCTCACCATATTACCTTTGATACCAACTCTATCCGACATGTTAAGGACTTTAAACGAATCGAGAAAGTGACAATGGGTTACAGTAATGTGATTCCAATTACTCAAGCTAGTACCACTCATTTGAATGCTTCAAATACTGTTTTCAAACTCTCCAATATTTTGTGTCCTCCTGCTATCAAGCGCAAACTAGTTTTAGTGCCTCAGTTTTGCAAAGATAATCTATCCTCAATATAATTTTTTCCTTTTAAATTTCTTGTGAAGGATTTGACTACGGTAACCCTTATACTGTGCAGCTCGAATAAAGCAGGATTCTATGAATGGCCATCACTATCTCGACAAACATCAACTTCACCATTGCTTGACCGTTCCTTCATCTGTGGCATCGAAGATTGGGCCACCCCTATTCTCAAGTTTTATTTTCCATTTTACGTAATTCATGTCTTTCGGATTCTTCCAAGGACAAGTTTAGTTTTGGTAATTCATGTTGTTGCAATAAAGCGCACTGATTTCCATTTTTTTCCAAAAATTTGTCCAGCAACTTTCCATTAGAAATATTTTACAGTGATTTGTGGGGCCCATCCCCTGTTCTCTCTATTGATAAAAATATGATACTATTTTCTTTTTGTTGATCAGTTCACCATATACATTTGGTTGTACACAATGAAAAACAAAATGAGGTTCAAAAACACTTTCAAAGCTTATATCCCGTGCTCGCAAAAACACTTTGGTAACAAAATACTCACACTTTAAACTGATGGAGGAAGCTAATATAAGTACATGGAACTATACCGTCAGTGCAATTGCATACAACACCTTGTTTCTCCCCGTCACACTCCTCAATGGGTCGCCCTAGCTGAAAGACGTCATCGACACCTTATTGAGACAGTCAAAATGCTGCTTCACCAAACGAGTTGACCCTTCAGTTTTTGGACATTTTCCTGCCAGCATGTTGCCTTTCTCACCACCACCTCTTGATAACAAGTCCACATTCGACATTCTTTTCAATGAGGCAGCCACTTATGATTCTCTTCGTATATTTGTCTGTCTATGCTACCCACGGCTTCGAACATATTCTCAACATAAATTAGAGTCATATTCCAAACCTTGTGTCTATCTCGTTTATTCGATCACCTATCATTGTCATCAGTGTTTTGCACCTACAAGCTCCAAACTTTTTCTCTCACGGGATGTAAAATTTTTTGAGGATATTTTCCCTTTTGCTAATATGTTTTCCCACTTAAAACAAAAGTCTTCATATTTAAACTAGGAGAATACTTTAAACCAAAACAATTAAAATCTGGATATTACGTCCAACACCACTACTGTAGATCACACGCTTCTTCCCCCCACTATTTCATTAATGCGAGCTACAGGCCAACATGATTTCTCACTTCATGTTACACCGAGGAACAACCTACAATCAGATCATTTCACCACTCCTGCTTTAGGTAATCTTCACACTAATTCCCTCTCCCCTTACTTCCATCAGATTTCCCCTATTGTAGATCCCCTACCATCCCACATCATATTTAAAAGCCACCTCCCCGCCCTCTCTTCTTGTACTCTCACATTACATCATTGACTACCGATTACTCATATTTATTAGCGATGCTCCAACTCATCACCCCATATATTGACCCGATCCCTCACCTCTCACAGAGGTGTGTGCAATTAGAGTCTCACTTTGCCTCCCCCCACTAAACCCGTAGCTCCAGTTCCACCGATTGAGCACAATCGTGCAGTAACAAGGTTTGCAAAACAACATCGTCAAGTATTGAAAAATTGTTGACTATAGAGCCCACATAACCCAAACTTTACCAATTCTACCTGTCACCCAAACACAAGAAAAAGAATTCCCATATTAGAGAGATGCTATGCAGCTTGAGTTTTATGCACTGATAAACAATCGTACTTGGGAGTTCGTTCCGCCAGACCCTACTAGGAATTTTGTTCCCTGTAAATGGTTTTTTCGAATTAAAACTAAAACCAAGTCTGATGGATCCATTGATAGGTACAAAGTACATTTGGTTTTAAAAGGGTTCACCCAAAGGCATGGGGTTGATTTTCATAAAACATATCGTCCAGTGATTAAACCCACCATAATTCAGACTGTCCTCACCCTTGTTGTACAAAATAATTGGGCACTGCATCAAATCGATGTCAATAATGCTTTTCTTCAAGGGAAGATTTCGGAAGACGTGTTTATGACTCAACCACCCGGATATGAAAATTCAGCACATCCTTACTAAGTCTGCCATCTCCAAAAGGCTATCTACAGCCTAGGAAAAGCTCCAAAAGACTAGTATGATGCACTTACTGATTCTTTGATCTGGATGGGGTTCAAGATGTCTGAGTCTGATAATACCCTCCTTATTCTGCATAATTTGGGCGTACCAATTTATGTCCTTATATATGTGGATGACATCATACTAATGGGCAGCAATAAAACACTCCTTCAACAAGTCATTAGCTCTCTTTCCAAAAACATTCTACTAAATACCTTGGCATACTGCACTATTTCTTGTGCTTCAAGGTACACTGGGATCTTAAGGGTTTGTTGTTCAGTCAATCTAAGTATATACATGAGGTGCTACATGACACTCAAATGCATGACTGCAAAGGAATTTATTCTCTAATGAGTACATCAGTGGCACTACTGGTAGATGACGAAGCCCCCATTATAGATGGAAAATAGTATAGGAGTGTACTTGGAAGCTTCAGTACCTTTCTTTTACACCGCCTGACATCACATATTCAATAAACAAGCTCTTTCAGTTCAACACCTGTCCCTTTGGGGTTCACTGGAAGGCAGTCAAAATGTATCCTTAGGTATCTTAAAGAAACATCCCACCATGGCATTCATATATCTTCGCAGCACTTAACTAATCTCTATACCTATGCAGATGCCGATTGGGCAGGTGATACTAATGATTTTCACTCCAACTCTTGTTATATTGTTTTTCTCAGCTTGACTCCTATTTCTTGGTCTTCTCGTAAGTGACCTACCATCTCCCGCTCCTCCATAGAGGCTAAGTATTGGGTTGTTGCCTCTGCCTTGTGTGAAACAAACTGGATCACTCACTTGCTCAAGGATTTTCATGTCCGAATCCATGCTTCTCCAATAATGCTTTGTGATAACCTTGGGGTCACATACAATACTGAAAACACAGTCCATCATACATAAAGGAAGCACCTCAAGGTTGATCTTCACTTTGTTCACCACCAAGTCCGCAATGGTCTGGTCATAGTTTCCCACATTCACATCATTGATCAAATTGCAGATCCGCTTACCAAACCATTGTCTAAGGCATCCTTCCAGCAGATGCTTCCAAAGTTAGGTGTTGTCTTTTTACACCTAACTTGATGGGGGCATAACAGAGCATGTACCATTATTGTAAATATGGATAAGTCATGTTCAGTCAATTAAGGCTTTAAGTTTCTAAAGTTTATTATTCAATTAGTGTAGGTAATATAAGTTTATCAGTTCCTATTTTGTAGGATTTAGGTTAGAACGATTTGTTTTGTTAGCGTTGTATAAAAACTACATTGGAGGCTCATTAATAAACATACAATTTCATTCTACTTCTGTGTATTTATATCTATGAGTGGATTATGGGAAACGGCCTTGCAAGGGTCAATTGTACACAATATTACCATTCATTTCTTGATAACAGCAAGGTTAAAGGAGATCACAAATAGAGAATTAAATATTAGAATGCGGAAGCACAAGAAAAGAAACAACAAAACTAACTAAAGATATGGGAGATTCAAAGGAAAGATCCACGAATTTCCAAGGATTAGATGTTCTAA
>JAJOOE010005655.1:0-19955 GCA_036250405.1 Solanum raphanifolium
AAAAACTATGAAAAAGTATAAGAAATATTTAAAAATTATATCAAAGTAAATATTTTTAAGTATAAAATAAAATTTTAAAATTATATATATAATGTCGGATTGGTTTGGTCTCGGGTTGATTTTTTTTAGTTAAAACCAAACCAATCCAAATATAATCGGGTTTTTTTTTTCAAAACCAAACCACTAGTCGGATTTTTTTCCGGGTTGACTCGGTTTGCGGTTTGATTCGATTTTGTACATCCCTATGTGGCATCATTGTTAATCTCTCAATTTAATCAAATTATTGATCTAAGATACTTGAAACTTCTTTTCTTGTAGATAACTTTTATATCAATCCTTACTTTCATATCCGACACATAGTTATACAAAATTGAATTATTTACCTCGAAGGTATACAAAAAATTGTGAGAATTTTGAAAAATTATTTCTTTAAATGTAATAATTGTCGAAAAGGATATTTTTGTGTATTATTTTTTGTGTTTGGGCTCACCACATAAATATCCCAACAAACTAAGCTCTAACCTTTGAGTTTGATGCAGTAGCCCAAGAGGAAAAGACATGTTAGATAGTAATAAAAAATTAAAAATCGTATCGAATGTTCACACCAATTTTGATCTGAAAAAAAAAAATATAGTAATTAGATAATAACTTATTCATTAATTTAATTCATTCTATTTTATGAAATGATAAAAATATATCATATATTTTTTGAATTACTATAAATATACTAATGTATTAATACATGCATCAAACTAAATATAGAGTAATCTTAGTCCTTCGTTTGGAATCTTAATAATTCAGTTGGTTGATTGTCTAAATTAGATTGCTATCTTGAAATCCACCCCTTCGAAAATTTTAGTAATTCAATTGATTGACTATCTAAATTTAATTCTTACAATGAAATTCACTCCCCATTAAAATTTTAATAAGTAACTATATTGATTGATTGTCTAAATTCAATTTTACACCTTGTTCATTTCTCCTGACTTGCTAAAGTTGGCAAGAGAATGCTTGAATTGAATCTCCATTTATATTCCTTTGATGCACATAAAAAGCCATTATGAAATGCCCAAGTTGACTACAAAGTGTTTGCAATTCTGCTTTTTGTTACCTTTACAAATAAGAGAAACACAATATTATTCTGTAAACAAAAGATTCCCAACTCCATCGCATGCCTGCACTTTCCTACTATTTCTCGCATATGCGTAGCATTCATAGTTATCTGCATTGGACTATATATATATTCTTAGAAATAAAAAATAAAAAATAAAAAATAATATTATAATCTCTGCGTTTACCATTACTGATATGATATCCCCTGATCTTATAATAATAATAATAAAAAATATTTTATTTTGTTCTTTCATCACATGAGACCCAAAAGGGAAATTATCAGTGAAATTGATTTGATTAATTCTTGTTATGAAATTCGGGAAAGAGTTTACAACGCATTTAGAAGAAACCCTACCACAATGGAGGGACAAGTATTTGTGTTACAAACCCCTCAAGAAGCTTCTCAAGAACCTTCCACCTACCGACGGCGGTGACAATCCTCCGCCGCACTTGCAGGACTGGTTCGTCAGAATTCTCAATGAGGAACTTGACAAATTCAACGATTTCTATGTCGATAAAGAGGAGGAATTTATTATTCGATTACAGGTTTCTTTTCTTCTTCGCTACTCTATACGTAGGTCAATCAATCAATCAATCAAAACTGATTGCGGCCGGCTATACGCCCAATTTCTTGGAATTTTATCTGAATTCTTGATTGATGCATATTCTTTTTTATCACATTAATCTTGTATATTCCACAAGTATTATCTGTGATGTGATCTGTACTTCCAACTTACAATTTAATTTCCATAAATTGTTTATGTAATTTAAACTTTTGACGGATCATGAAAGTTGTGAAGCCAGGGGTTTACTTGTACTGCTTGTTACAATGGTGTTCTAGAGTATGATGAATCGAATGTTGAGACTTAATATTCTTGACAAATGTGGTGGGTCAACTTGTGCCAGGACTAATTTCACAGTATCTGCTATATTCCAACAACATAAGTACCGGATAACTCTATCCCCCAAGACTGGATAGATAGAAGAAATCACCTGGATGAAGAGATTTTTAAGGTTTCATCTGGTGCTACACATAGAAGTTTGAATATAGCATTTGGCTGGAATTTTGTGAGAGTATAAAGCAGGGCAATTGCAATTATGGAAATCAATGACGGTATTTGAAGTACAAAAGGAGGGAAGTATATGTAAATGAGATTATGAGGAATTTGAGAGGGGAGACAAGAATTTAATAGCTGCAGCAAGCTGAGAGGAAACAGATATATGCAAAAACAAATAAATAAGTTGTTAGGGAGAAGGTATCACAGGAGCTACCTGGAGAATATTCTTAGTTAATCTGAAGCATAAGAGTATATTGATGGTATATTCCACCTTAGTGCCTTCCCAACCTATTGAACTATTTTAAGAAATGACCCTACATATCTTAAATTATGATACTTCTGTCATAATCAATACGACCTTTGTTATTTTTAATCTTATAACGGTGGTCCCGAGCCGATTTATGACCACTTTGATTTTACCGAGTTCCTGCTACCTCCCATCAATATAGGTATAGGTAACTCTTAACTGCCAATGCTTTTGCAGATCACAAATGGGAAAAATCACCTAGTTTTTTTTACTGGGATTTAAACTCTAGTCTCCAAGGTGTTCACCCACTTCTTTGATTACTTGGCCAACTCTTAGGTGCTTAATCAACAAAACATCCTACCTTGATTTATGTAGTTAAATAGCGTACAAACAGCCAATCTATCCATCAATCGAACAACTACTTCTTTATCTCAGATCAGGTGTATGAATCCTCTCATACCATTCTACTCTATTCAGGTCCTTTTTATTGTAATACTTAATATAACATGTTTGAACAACCTGTTATGTTGATTTTGGCCAAAGAGTGGTTAAAATATTTGCCTTCCATTTATTTGATAATATGGAAGGATTAGCACTAAGATGCACATTAAGTTTGCCTTCAGCATCTAATGATGAAATTCTAATGAAATTCCACCTTATCTGATTTAAAAAAAAAAGGGGAGATGCACATTAAGTTTGAAGTATTATAATGTAGTAATAATTTATATTAATTTGAGTTCTGGAGACAACTTTCACTTACAAAAACATAAACCATTATTTTAGTCAAAGGAGAAAAAAAATTTAGGTCACTTCATTGACACAGGTTTAGTATCAATTACCACTAGAACTCTAGAAGTCTGGTATTGGGGCCGGCCATATGACTCTGCTACACCCAATTTCTTGGAATTTTATCTGAATACTTGATTGATGCATATTTTTACCACATTAATCTTGTACATTGCACAAGGATTATCTGTGATCTGTACTGCTGATTATTTCAACTTTTAATTTAATTTCCATTAATTGTTTATTAATTTAAACTTTTGGCGGATCATGAAAGTTGTGAAGCAGGGGTTTACTTGTACTGCTTGTTACAATGTTGTTCTAGTCTTCTAGAGTATGATGAGTAGAATGGAGAGACTTTATATTCTTGACAAATGTGGTGGTCCAACTTGTGCCATCACGACTAATTTCACGGTATTTGCTATATTCTAACAACATAAGTACGGGATAACTCTATCCACCAAGACTTGGTAGATGGAAGAAATCACTTGATGACGAGATTTTTAAGGTTTCATCTGGTGCTACATATAATAGTTTGAATGCAGCATTTGGCTGGAATTTTGTGAAAGTATAAAAGCAGGGCAATTGCAATTATGGAAATTGATGACGGTAGTTGAAGTACAAAAGGAGGGAAGTAAATGTAAATGAGATTATGAGGAATTTGAGAGGGTTGACAAGAACTTAATAGCTGCAGCAAGCTGAGAGGAGACAGATATATGCAAAAACAAATAAATAAGTGGTTAAGGAGAAGGTATCACAGGAGCTACCTGGAGAATATTCTTAGTTAAGCTGAAGCATAAGAGTATATTGACGGTATATTCCACCTTAGTGTCTTTCCAACTTGGTAAACTATTTTAAGAAAATGACCCTACATATCTTAAATTATAATACTCCTGTCATAATGAACACGAACTACGTTATTTTCAATCTTATAACGGTGGTCCCGAGCCGATTTATGACCACCTTGATTCTACCGAGTTCCTACTACCTCCCACCAATATAGGTATAGCTAACTCTAACCATCAATGCTTTTGCAGATCACAAATGGGAAAAATCACCTAGTTTTTTTTAACTGGGATTTAAACTCTAGTCTCTCCAAGGTGTTCATCCACTTCTTTGATTACTTGGCCAACTCTTAGGTGCTTAATCAACAGAATAACCCACCTTGATTTATGTAGTTAAATAGCGTACAAACAGCCAGTCAATTCATCGATCAAAAAATCTCAAATCAGGTTTAGAACATTTGCCTGCCATTTGATAATATGGAAGGATTAGCAGTAAGATGCACATTAAGGTTGCCTTCAGCATCTACAGATGCAACTTTAATGAAATTCCACCTTACCTGACAAAAAAAAAAGGGTGAGATGTGCATTAAGTTTGAATTAGTATAACGTAGTAATTAATTATATTAATTTGACTTCGGTAGACAAAACTTTCACTTAGGAAATATAAACATTATTTTGGTCGAAGGAGAAAAAAACTAGGTCACTTCATTGACATGGGTTTAGTATCAATTACCACTAGAAGTCGGGAATTGCGAACTTGCATGATCAGATTCTTCAGAAAATGACTGTTGTCCCAAATGTTAAGTATTTTTCAGCACCAAGACAGAAAATTGTAAGAGTGAACCAGTGCATCACTGACTTGTTTGATGAAGCCACTCATATGGTTCCCTCATCCCCCTCCCAGAAAAAGAATAGAAATAGGACTTGGAAGGAGGAACTTCCATGTCATCATCATGTGTTGCATATAGGTACAACAGGGCATCCCTAAACGTAGATTGCCTAAGAAAAGTTCCTCCAAATTTGATGGTGCTGCCAGTTAGTTTCATCGTTGTTGTATGATTACTGCCCAGCTTGACAAGGGATTGACGGTTTATTTCTCTTGTCCCACAACTGCCGGTCCATTGTGCTATTTTCAACTGCAAGTTTTGTCTGTTAAAAAGCATGCATCTCCTGTGGGCACAACCAGTTTATTAAGTAAGATAGACACCTAAATATTGAATATAGAGTTGACCTTGCATATGACTTCAGTCACAATGGTTGTAGCTAGTGCACACCTAAACTGTCTATATTGTACAGTTTGCTTCTTGGGTTGTAGCTAGTGCACAAGTACAATATATGAAATTCAAACCCTTGCTTTCATTGTGGTGAAGTTCAATATACTTAAGACAATTAACACATGAACATACTAGCAACCCTAAAAATCATCATTCTTAATTAATAGCTGAGCGGATCAATGGTCTGATGGCTTAAGTTATACTCTATTTGTTTAAACTACACATAGTAGGAGTTAGCAATGAGTCTAACAGTTGATGCTGGTGGTAGTCTAGCAGACTACTATTTTTTTTTATTCACTACTACTAGTTAGTTGATCCTTGGATACTTTGTACTGGCAAATTAAATGCACAAGTTTGCTGCCATACATTAAAGTTGAGCAAAAAATGGTTGAGTTAAAAACTGCAACTATCAACTTTTTTGATAAGGTAAATACTTTATTTAATTATGGGAAAAGGCTGCATCTATCAACTTTTATGCTTTGTATAGAACTATTCTAGGGTGACAGATTAGCATTTAAAATTTAAATTGAAGCATTCTTCGTGGAGATAAAAAGCACTCAAGGTGAAAAATATGTGCTATTTACGAGATTATTTCTACTTATAGCCTGTCTTTTATCATTTGCATGAGCATCAATTAATTGGAATGGATATTTTACTAGTTGAAGTTATAGAGAACATTTAATACTCTTTATTTATTTATTTATTTTTTATTCTGCTAAGGTTGACTTGATATGAATTCCAATGGAGAAGGAGAATCATTGTTAGAGGATTTATATAGTCGACCTCAACTTGTTTGGGAACGAGTTATTAGTTATTTTATCACTTTTCTCGTTTGCAGTCTCCTATAGCTAATATTAGACTGTCAATTTCTTACTTTTCCCTCTTAATTTGATTAAGCTGGGTCTCTTAGTCTCCATAATGCTACCTTTGTATAAGTTGTCAAATTTTAATGAATGATGAACACTTTATCTGAATCATGCATAGGCTGAGATTTGGTCTTGACAACGGCATGTGGGATATCATAAGGAGCATTTCCCCCCTATTTTATTTGTACTAATCAGAATTCGATGAAATTTGGAAGGGAGGGAGTTGGACTTTACTTTTATCTGTTTCATGCCTTGGGTGGAAGATTGACAGCTATCTTAGTCTTGTATTAGGATTGTATGGTGGTGAACTGAGTTATGCAATATACGATATTTAGAAGTTCATTCTTTTTTGAATTTGTTGTTATGCCGTGGAGGATGACATTCCCTTGTGGCGTCCATTTAAAAAAAATTTGCGGTGGTAGATGGGGAATAAGGAAAAATATTTTGGTTTGAATTTAGGGATAAGGCACAAGTACCCCCTAGACTATGACCGAAATCCCAGAGACACACATTTACTAAATTAAGGTCCTATTACCCCCGAACTTATTTTTTTTGTAATTTTGTACACCTTTTGTCTTACGTAGCACACTCCGTAACTCCACGCAATTGAGGCGCGTGGGAGATATTTGGATGTCACGTAAGCCAAAAAGGTGCACAAAATTACAAAAAAAAATGGGTTCAGGGGGGTAATAGGACCTTAGTTTAGTTAAGGTGTGGCTTTGGGATTTCGGTCATAGTCTAGGGGGGTACTTGTCCATTTTCCCTTGAATTTATCAAGGGAACTTTTTTTCATTTGGAGTTGGACCGATTTCTCTGATGGAGTTCCAGAAGGGGACTGAAAGTAGGAAATTTTTAATTCTCTTTCTCTTTTTCTTAGTCTTGGAGAGGTAGGATTGGGAAGGATGGGTTCAAGAAAATATGCCCTAGAGTAAGCAAGTAAAAATTAGACGTGGAAAAATAAATAAATATTCAAATATGTGGGTATCAATTGTAATTGTCTTTGGTATGTGAATTAATCCTATCTCATCTATTTCTATACCAGGAATTGAAGGAACGGATTGAAAGAGTGAAGGAGAAGAGTGGCAAAGACGGAGTTCTCACAAAAGACAGTGAATTTAGTGATGAAGTGATGGGTATACGTAAAGACTTTGTTGCTATACACGGGGAGATGGTTCTTCTTAAAAATTACAGCTCTCTAAATTTTGCAGGTACCACAGCATTTACACTCTATTTTAAGCATATATTGTGATATCAGTTAGCCAGTTACAATTGCTCAAGCATTTGTGTTTCAAGTGTCGTATTGCTCTTGTTTTAGCTGAATAACAACTTCAAGTAGAGTCTTGCTTAAATTTTGTGCAACATCAACTTTCTATAACAAATTATTTTATTCCCTTAGGTCTTGTTAAGATTTTGAAGAAGTTTGATAAACGAACTGGGAGATTGTTGCGTCTTCCTTTCACACAACTTGCTCTTGATCAGCCCTTCTTTACAACTGAGCCTCTAAATAGATTAGTCTGTGAGTGTGAGGAAAATCTCGAGCTCCTATTTCCTTTGGAAGCAGAAGTTGTAGAATCAGATGCTACTGCAGAAGAGCCGAAGAGAGGAACTACTTCTTATGCTACAAATGTTTCTCCAGCATTGCCACTTGGGGAAGAAAATGTGGATATATATCGAAGTACACTTGCGGCAATCAAAGCTATTCAGGGACTGAAGAAGGCAAGCTCCACGTATAATCCACTATCATTTTCGTATATCTTTGGTAACCAAGATAATGGTAGCACAGGCGCTATAACTGCAGAAAACTCTGATTCAGACCAGTCGGTTGCTTCTCAGAGTGATAAAGAGACAGATCAAGAGGATTCCCATCCACCGGAATAGAGTTCACCTTTCTAGTTTTGCTTCGTTGGTCTTTGCTCAGTGGTTTGTTGTTGACTAAGGGAGATAAAATGGTTAGCTTCTTCATTGTATACTACTGTTCTGGAATAAATTGTTCTCTGTCGACAACTTTTAGCACCAACTGGACTTTAGTAATTCTTGGATCACTTCTCATTTGTTTGAAACTTTTAAGATGTACATTCTGCGGAAGATGTATAACATTTAAGTTAAGTCTTATCAAAACTTGAACACTCTAGTTATAGATGCTACCATTTCTATTAATGGTATGTTTATTATGTGTCCAATTTTTTGTCAATCTGACTATTTTGATCCAACAGATTTTTCATATAGAAAAGGGGTATTATGTTGTCCGTCTTATTTGTCAGATAAACTCTCCAACTTTGAGAGTGCACATCTAAACACCTCAAATTGGAGTGTTTGGTTATCAATTGAGGTGTTTAGGCACTTTCTTTCAACTGAGGCCAAAGTTGCGTGTTTGTTTATGTATTATGCCTCATCTATATGATTTTCATTCGTTCTTCTATGATGTCCACTTACGTCGATTGGACGTTTATCCTTGGTAAGAATTAGAGAATGGCCTTGGCCTTCAACAAGTTACCAGTCATTTTCATATGAAACTTTGGAAAGTTATAGGACCTCAAGCATTGATTGCTTTGTTTAAATATTTTGGGAGTCTTTTGATGAAGAAAGCTGGATATATTAGCTGTATTTCATACATCAATCATTTTCCTAAGCACTATTTCATGAAAATAATTCCATACACATCAATCAGCTTTCTTTTCATCCTATACCTTCACTGTCTAATTTCATGAACAAAACAATAAGAACCAAGGAAAAAGAAAATCATTTTTGAGTCTCGACTACTCTGGTGATTTTCCTTTTACATACTCTTGTCTTCGTCGTAGTTGAAAGGCAGGGGTACGGACTTGGAGGCACGATATTTCCCAACGTTATTTAAGTGCTCATTTTCCAACCTGAACAATAAAAACTACTACTGTTAGAGAAAAGCAGTACCAACTTAATCCTGACAATAGAAAGATTCTTAACAATATCGGTGGATCTGAACATATGTTAAATATATCAATGTATGTACGTAAAGTTCTTTAAATAGTCGGAGTATAGAATTTAAACTGAATAGGTAATGCATCTGACCTGAAAAAGTTCCACAAGCCTCGGCGAAGGATTTCCAAACAGGCAACAATTGCAACAAAAGCTTTCTTGTGCAGATGAGGTAGTTCTTCAAACTCTAGAACCAACTGCATCCATACTAGTCTCAGAATAATGTCAAGAACCTGCGTTTAGACTCAAAATCATCAAAAACTTAATCCCACTGCAAGTATTTTTAATAGTTGATTTTTGAATCCTGTGTCCGCACTTACAATGGCAACAAAGTAGACAATCTTGTGTGGCACAAGTAGCTTGTCTCTCAACCAGGGGTTTTTGGAATTCCTTTGCAACAGACCCCAATCAATGACAAGGTCCCAATAAGTGTTTGCAATTGTAGTAATTCCTGAAGTTGATGCTGCCATTACTTTCCAAAAGGTTCCTCTCTTCTGATCATATAGTGTCCTCGTTACAAGAGCAACAATAGTTGAGAAATATTTGAGGCTATTAAGCCCTTGCATCGAATCTTTTTCTTCAAATAAGCGACGAAGACACTGTATATAGCATGAAATCATACGAAGCACCATATTACATAATTGCCAAGATATCTATAGTGGGAAATGGGAGTGATGATTTGCGGTGTAAAAATTCTCAAACCTGAATAAACCGAGACCAAAAGGGAATAATTGCAACAACTATGTATAAGATCTTATAAACTTCGCTATCTTGACATGTGTTTGATCTTGTTTTGAAGTTGCCCCATACATAGTAGCAGACATAGAATTGCAAACTCCTAATTGCTTGAACCTGAAATAAAGAGCACAGTGTGGTTTTTTGCGATAAGCACAGGGCAATTTGCACATTATACTGACTGAATCATCAACATTTTGGTATAATGTAGAAGTTACCCATATAGAAAAAGGCTGAGTATCAAACCTGGCTGGTAAGTTGGTCTGCCAAGATGAAATCTGGTAGAGTAACCTGTAAATTGATGTGCAACTAGTTAGTCCTGTGATATTAAAGTATGTGAATCTGTATATCTCTTAAACAAACTGCTGGTACCTTATAGAGGGGAGCGCATAGGCAGTGCCAGGCAGTTCTTAGAAAGAAGAAACGACTTGAACGATATAAAATGTTCAGAGGACAAAAAGTTATTAGAAGAAGAACCTGAAAAAAGAAGAAGATTTAAGATCATTAAGGGGTTCAATTTTTTGTATAGATCAGTTGTAGAATGATAGTAGAAGGAAAACTAATGTTTCTAAACTTACAAACAGCAACACAAGTGGGATCAACTCTTTCACTGTCTCATAGCTTCCTGTTTTAGGGTCCATATTCATATCCAGGTGGAAGAGTGAAGCAGCCAATGCAAGAACTGAAAAACCAGAAGCAAGGAGGAAAACTTGTTTGTATCCTAACTCTGTTCCCTGCTTGAAGCCAAATATGAAGGGATAATTGACCCGAAAACGCTTCCAGTAGTATACATTTGCCCCATACATGAGCATATGGAGGACAATGTATCCAAATAGGCTGCAATGTTAGAGCTTCATTACTCATATGTATTGCTTAAAACATGGTTTCTCTTGTAGACAAACATTAGGAAGGACTCAATATGAATTTGTAAAAGTCAGATGTTTAGTTCACCTATAGAGTGGAAATATGTTATTCATATACTTATCACGATCCTTATGCTCTAGAAGGTGCTGTGCACGTATCGCTACAACAATAGCTGCCACTAATGCTATTGAGCAGCCAGAGAACAAACCTGTAGGTGAAAAGTATATCAGTTACTAAAATGAACATATGGTTATGATGCAGTATACAAACTTTTGTTAAGCACTTATCCTGGATGAAGATGATTCATTCAAAATTTAATTTTGCATTACTTAGTTCAAACTGAATGCAATACCTTCAGTTGAACCAGCAGAATCTGTCCTCGGCCTTTGATTACATAGAAAGAGAGTGTTGATGCTAATAAAGATGTATGCTTACCCATGAAAAATGTTACTCGGTGCGTTTCTCTTTTAGCTTGTGGTCTTAAATGTTTCATTCCTTTCCTTCGATTGCCATTGACAAAATGTTTTATGAATGTGACCTCCACTCTTTCTATGAGCTTGTTAACCTAAGGAAAAGCAAAGATTGATGAGAAGTTCAAACTTCAAATTATAGTTGCAAGTGGAATAATCGAAGGAAATATACCTCATCTGAGTTACCAAGATCAGATTTATCAAGCATATCTGAGTATGATTTAGAAGCTTTCCTTGAAGTAGTCTGTATCAGTAAATTACAGTGTTAAAAGGCAAAACTAAAAATTTCTACTTTCTATTGCCAAATAGTTATCGATAAATTCAGTGTAGTACCTTATCATACTTCTTCATGATCTTAGAGAACGCCAACACATTTAATAAACTAATACAATAAATAGCAAAGTGTTAGTCAAATTGAACACCAAAACAACTACAAGTGGGAGAAAAAAATTGCACCATTACCGGTAGCTTTTCAGAAGTCTAAGCTTTTTATAGAACTCAACAAAAGCCGTTTTCATTTGCTCTTCAGCTCTTTTGAGCTCATCTTTGCTGAATTTTAAGTTTGCTTTTGAAGTCCTGATAACATTTTTGAAAGTCGAGATAGGTGTTGCAGGATCAATATTGATTTTTACATTGTCCAAAATCTCTATTGGAGCAGGCCTAAAACGCATGAGATTCCTCTTTTCTTTATCTCTATTCCCTGATGTTGATTCCTCTTCCAGTATTTCTTCACCAGTCATCTGAACTTCTTGAATTGCCTCCATATGTGACCCACCTGTATTGAGGTTAAACACAAATCCAAACTAATTACATATAGGTCACACATGGAATCAGTATTTGAGAAATTGGACTAACCTGGACTTCTTATATGAGTAGGAACTACTGATCCTGGAGACAAAGTACTATCATCATCCATCATCACTTGGTCACTATGCATTCCAATTGAAGGTTTATCAACCATAATTCTTAGAGCAATAAGTGCATCCATTTGTTTACTCAACTCATCAGCTTCATCCTTCACTTCCTCTACTTTTTTCTTGTAAAAAGTTATCACCTTGTTGAATTCATCATCAAGTCTTCTAAAGAAAACCATCTCATATTCTCCACCTTGTTCAGATGACATAAGAAACGTAGTTTGATGGTGTCCTTGTGACCCTTCTTGTTGCAGTGAACTTACTAAAATAACTTCTTCATCTTCATTGTCAGTTTTACCAGGTGAACCATTGAAACTGAATCTACTTTGTAAACCACTAAAAGCTCTGTACATAGATATCCTTCTCTTTAATGAGCCTTTTGGTGTGGCTGCAACTTCAGGTAATGGTGCATTTTTCTTCTTGAAACAAGATAAGTCTTTCAACACACCTTTTAGATAATTATAATCCATATAGGCTTCTTGCCATTCAGGTACCATTTGGGATGTAAATTCTTTCCCAAATTTCATCTTTATCAAAACTGTTTGGTTTTTCTTTAAGATAAAAAAAAAAGTGGGGGTTTTCTCTGTTTTTACCAAGAATGAAAAAGATTGGAGTATATATAAAAATGTTGGGTTTGGGGTTTTGGCCGTCAGTGAAGAAAGGGTCAAGAATCAAGTTGGTCTCCAAAACTAGTAAGGTTCCAAGAATGTCGTGGGAAAAGGTCAAGAATCAACCGCTTTTCTTTTTTGTTTTCTTGATTAGTTTAGGGATTTCGGAGCTTGAAATATTGTTTAACAATGGCAGCAGCAGCAACCCAGAAAGTCACTGAACTGTGGGGCTGTGTCAGAGGTGGCCCCGCCTCTTCTTCACAACAATGGGCAGAACCACACTTTACAATGGTTGCCAATTTTGAACTATTCACTAATTGACTTCCCCATTAACAACTAAATCACATTTAAGATTTCCAACTTTACTGTTACTATCGTACCTCATTTATTTTCGTTCCAGTACTCTCATCGTCTCAATTTGATTTGATGTGAAATTTAATTAAGTAAAAAATATTTTAGAATATACTAAAATATTATTTGATATTATGCTACATGACATGAAAAATTAAAATTTAAAAGGGAGAGAAATCAAGTAATTTTTTTAATGCACGTACAAAATCTTAATTAAAGGTGGTTGGCCAGTTTGTGTCCTAGCTGCTCTACTCAGATAGAAAAGGAAAATATATTATAGTACTTAATATTTTTTGCCTTTATTGAAATGTCAACTTAATTTTTCATTATTTTCATTCATTTTATTGTACGCGAGATCATTTCATGTTTACTGGATCACACCAATTTCAACAACCTTTACTTTACTTTCTCCCCTATATATTAAAGAGTGCTTTTAGCTTCAATTTAACAAGAGTTTTCCTTTAATTAATAAAAATAATACTAATAGTTTTTTAGCTACGTAAAAAAAAAACTCAAATATGAGTAATAAATTTAGAAGAAAACAAATAATGCCTTGTTGTTGATGATTAAAAATGTCATTTACTTTGGATTAAAATAAAAAAAATTAGTACGTGAAGGAGTAGTTTTCAAATTATTAAAATGATGAAACGGTCCAAATAGAAAAGAAAATCAGGGAGAAGACAAGTTTGTAGATACTGTATAATATTGAAGCAAAGTATGTCGTCAATCTCTGTCAATTGATCCAATTGGATAAGAATGTACCATTTACCAAACTTTCTTGTTTCTTTCACCATTACCCAAAGTTGTTGACTTTTTTTATTTATTTATTTTATAATAATTTGCTATCGTTTTAACTTTACTTTTTTGGCGAGTACAACTCCACTCTATAATAACGTACAAATCATATGCATTTATTATTCTAATTTTAATAATCTCAAACGGTCTTTAATTATCAAATCAAAAGAGTTATTTTTTCAATTAACGTTTTCGTTAATTGATATTCAATTGTGATTTTCTTCCGTAGAATTAATTAAAAATTAGTCTTGGCTTCCCATGGGCCGTATGCTTGAGCAATGTCCGATTTCTAGATATGTATGGATGATAGTGTATTCATTGTAAAATACTGGTTTTATGTGATAAAGCAAATTTAGAAAAAATATTATATAAAATAATCTTTCATTTTATGTGAAGATTATATTATGTTTTACTCCAACCAGATGTCACCTAGAAATAGATGATATATATGCTGGAACTTGGAAGTCTTAACAGTGAAAGAAGAAGGTTGATGAACAAACATGACCCTTTTCCTATATATATTCTAATGACTTTTTTTAGACGTTTTCTAAAAAGTCCTCACAAAAATGTATTTAAAATACTTAATAAGAATATAATAGGTACGTAAAATGAAATACATGATGTAACGTTTCACAATCCATGTCATGGTTTGAGTTTTTAATTCTTTTATTTGTTATATGCATATACAATTCAAGTAAAAAATAAATAAACCTAACTAAACCAAAAGATTAACTTTATATCCACATCGACTCTAACAGTGACAGCATACACAAGTGTGAATTGATACATTTACTACAAGGTCAAAGGAAATAATGTAGTATTCAATTAATTAATTTTAGACTTTTATTCTCCAAAAGTTCGTTTAAAGATATCGATAGAAAGTAATAGATGTGTGTATATAAAATAATTTCACAATGTGACATAGTATGACTCGTATATAAATAGATTTAGCTATAAGCTACAAAGCAGAATTAATTTCATGAGATTGAAAAGTTCCCCACACATCAATTATGCTCTTAAATTATATATTGTATTTATTTGTTGTATCATTATCACTACAGTAGGTGAGTGTAGGTCCTCCTGGCAAATTTTATTGCGTCTTCTTGCAAATTGTTGCACCATGGACCTGCTTGGGTGTGCGTGTCTTTTTTTTTTTTGGGGGGCGGGGGGGCCTTTTTAAAAAAAAATAATATGAGTGGTTATGTATTGTAGTTAATTTATCACTTTGACTTAAAATTGAGATTTTCGAAGTTTGAAAATTGATTTTAACCATTGGTCGTAAATTTAAAAATTTAGGTAAAATTTATTTTCTAGTTAATGTTAAAATGATTTCATGTGACAATAAATAGAAAAAATGACTTTTATATGATAAACTTAAATATGATGACTTTTATATGGTATTTATGAATTACAGATTTTTTTTTATAATTCTGACTTTTATGTAATAAAATATATTACATAAAAATAACATTTGCATGATAAATAAAGCTGAATAACCATCGATAAGATATACTCAATTTTACAAGATGTGTACTTTTTTTTTTGACATATGTACATTCACTTTTTGTCTTCTTCATGATCAAAGGTTAATAATTCTTCATCTTCACTTTTATCATCATTATTGTGTTTCTTCTATTATTTCATTCGAATAATCAAAGTGATATTTTATTTGTGGACCAAGTTGTAATTGGAATATATATAACATGAGAGAACTGAACTTCAAACAATATGATAAAGACCACACAATAAAATGGACAGCCAAATTCACGCAGAGAAAATCAAAACAACGTGTTATAGACCAATACTCCATATTAGCTACTTCATGCTTTTCCATCGTTATATATATATAGGACTAATTCCTTCTAATTTTTCGATCATCTAAAAGCTTATAAATGATCTTTGACAATATCAAATTAATCAAAAAGATATTTACAAACAACTTATTTCATAAAAAATGGAATTTATAATTTGAAAATAATACAACAAATAAAAACGATATGATAATACTACAATATTTTTTACAATATCGATACACTGTATGTATAAAATTCATATGGCTTTATTAGACAAATAGTTTCCTTTGCCTCGGTCTATGTTTTTGGTGGGCTGCTCTATGTACTTAAGAAAAGAACAAAGCAAGAAAATAAGCGTGTAATTGTCGTTTGATTTGACTTTAGACGTATTATTCTAAACTGTATTGTATTAGAGGACTAATTCCATTCAAATATTCATGTGTTCTAACAAAGAAAAGTGATTAATATAAGGTCTACGTTGGGGCTAAAGGTTCAGATATCGATTTTGGTCAAACCAAATATCATTTATTCAAACAATGTGTTTATGTTAATAAACTCATTAAACTTTCAATTATTAATGATTGAAGTCGTCGTTCTAAAATCTTGTACTTTTCTTGGGCCGTTCGTTCAACATTTCAAAATGCATATCGGCTGTCGTTCCCAACAAACGACTAAAGTTGAAAAGAAACAAAGAAATTAGGTGTACTGATGATGCTCTTTGGTATACACAAAGATTTTCCCACCATCTTTAATTTTAAATTTAGAAGAAACCATTTACAAAACTCTAGTATTTTATAAATTAAAATATTGTATGTATATTCTCTGAGTTAAATGAGCGAGTTGAAATAAACATGAGAGAGTCAAAATTGATAAATGGACGGGCCATTACTTCATTCAGAATATATAATTAAATAATAAAGATGTGCTCTTTCTAATAACTTAAGCTTTTAGATGAGATGGTCACATACTTCAACATGGTATTAGAACAGACATAGGTTCTGAGATCGATTCTCTCCTCCATCAATATCAAAAGAATTTTCACGTGCTTGGCCCATGAAAAAAGAACCAGACTCACATGTAAGGGGGCGTGTTTTCAAGAATATAATTAGGAAAAATTACCTATTATAATATCAAAAGAATTTTCATGAAGGGGGCATGTTGAGATTCTAGAATATAATTAGGAAAAAATGACCTATTATAATATTAAAAGATTTTTTTTTAAAAAAATCCGGCTCACACGTAACGGAAACATAGGGGCGTGTTGAGATTCTAGAATATAATATGGAAAAATGACCTATTATAACTTCACCCACCTAGTTCTTAACTTTTTTTAAAATTATCTAGAAAACAATTATTTTTCTTTATTATCGGTTTATTTAAAGAAAAAGTGGTGAAAATTTATTTCCTGTTAACAAGGATTAGCAATTTCTTATTAGATGTTAAGTGTAGATTTTCTGGTCTGTTCTCAATTCTCATATTCAATTTTCATATAGAAAAAGAGTATATATTATGTTGGCCGTCTTTAATGATTAAATAAATACTATGTATTCATTTCCTTCACTCTTCATTTGTCATATACGACGACGTATTCACTTAGGGTTGATTGGAGACTTATTGTACATGATAATAATAAGAATTTTGAAACTCTTTTGATATCGATGAAGAAAGCTGAGCGGATATTGATTTGGCGTTGAATCAAAGAATTTTTGCGAAAAGCTGCAATTGTAGTATAGTCAAGCACGAACGATGAATTTATTTTCATGAGCACATAATGTTTTACATTTTCAGCCTCCTCATTAAGGATTAGACTGTAGCAGTAGATCTTCACTGTTGTCATTTTTTACATTTTAAATATACCTTAATTCACTCTATAATTTCATTAAGAAAACTAACTATATTATATGAATGAATCAAACAACTACTCTGGCCGATTCCTTTGATTTTCATTTTACAGACTCTTGTCTTCGTCGTAGTTGAAAGGCAGGGGTACAGACTTTGAGGCACGATATTTCCCAACGTTATTTAAGTGTTCATTTTCCAACCTGAACAGCACAAAAACTACTACTGCATGTTAGCGAAAAGGAGTAGTATTTTCTACTATTTGTTGTCAAATAAAACAAATGTATTTAGTTACTAATTCCAGTTTTAGGTGATATATCGAAAGAAATTAAACTCAATAGATAATGAATGCATCCATCTGACCTGAAAAAGTTCCACATGCCTCGGCGAAGGATTTCCAAACAGGCAACAATTGCAATAAATGCTCTCCTATGCAAAAAAGGTAGTTCTTGAAAATCTAGAACCAACTGCATCCATACCAGTCTCAGAATAATGTTAAGAACCTGTAATATTTACACTCAAATAATCAAAAACTTCCGCTGCAAGTTATTTTTATAGTTGTTGATTTTTGAAACCTACTTACAATGGCAACAAAGTAGACAATCTTGTATGGCACAAGTAGCTTGTCTCTCAACCAGGGGTTTTTGGAATTCCTTTGCAATAAACCCCAATCTATGACAAGGTCCCAATAAGTGTTTGCAACTGTAGTAATTCCTGAAGTTGATGCTGCCATTACTCTCCAAAAGGTTCCTCTCTTCTGATCATATAGTGTCCTCATTACAAGAGCAATAATTGTTGATAAATATTTGAGGCTATTAAACCCCTGCATCGAATCTTTCTCTTCAAATAAGCGACGAAGACACTGTATATCATGAAGTCATTCAAAGCATCATATTAAATATTTGTCAAGATAACTATTGTTAGAATGATCATTTTTCTTGTGTAAAAATTCTCAAACCTGAATAAACCGAGACCAAAAGGGAATAATTGCGAGAAATATGTATAAGATTGGGTAAATTTTGCTCTCTTGACATGTATTTGATCTTTCTCTGAAGTTGCCCCACCCATAGTAGCAGACATAGAATTGTAAACTCCTAATTGCCTGAACCTGAAATGCAAGACCTCATTATACTCCTTTCTGATAAGTAATTCAAAATTTGCACATTACACTGACTGAATTGTCAACTTCTTGGATCCTCTTTTTGTATAACATAGAAGTTCAAGTGTCAAACCTGGCTAGTAAGTTGATCTGCCAAGAAAAAATCTGGTAGAGTAACCTGCAAAATGATGTGAGACATTTTACTATCTATGTAAGTTCTGTTATATTAATGTGTGTGAATCTGTGTATCTCTTAAACAAACTGCTGGTACCTTATAAAGGGGAGCCAACAGGCAGCGCCAGACACATCTTATAAAGAAGAAACGACTTGAACGATATATGATGTTCAGAGGCAAAAAAGTTATTAGAAACAGAACCTGAAAAATCACCAGGGCAAGTTATATAGTCTATAGATTAATTGTTGAATGCAAGTAAAAGAAGAAGTAATGTTTTTCTAGACTTACAATCACCAGGGCAAGTGGGGTCAGCTCAGTCAATGTCTGAAAACTATGTGTTTTCGGATCAATATCCATATCCAGATGATAGAGTGCAGCAGCCAATGCAAGTAACGAAAGACCAGAAGCAAGGAGGAGAACTTGTCTGTAACCTAACTCTGTTCCCTGCTTGAAGCCAAATATGAAGGGATAATTGACTCGAAAACGCCTCCAGTAGTATATATTTGCCCCGTACATGACCATATGCAGGACAACGAATCCAAATAGGCTGCAAAGACACCTTCATTACTCGTATATAGTGCTCAAAACATGGTTTTTCTTGTATATAGACAAAAGGAAAGAATCAATATGACTACAAAAGAAAGATGATTAGTTCACCTGTACAGTGGAAATATGTTTTCCATATACTGTCCTCGATTCTCGTTCTCTAGAAGGGTTCCTGCACGTATCGATACAGCAATTGCTGCTACTAATGCTAATGAGCAGCCAGAGAACAAACCTGTACGTGAAAAGTATATCAGTTACTGAAATGAACATATATGACTGATGCTAATAAGGATGCATGCTTACCAAGGAGAAATGTTACTCTATGTGTTTCTCGTTGTGCTTGTGGTCTTAAATATTTCATTCCTTTCTTTCGATTTCCATGGACAAAATGCTTTATGAAAGTGGCTTCGACTCCTTCCATGAGCTTAGAAACCTAAAACAAAAAAAAGATTGATGATCAGTTCAAACTATAGTCACAAGTAGAATAATGCTGAGAGGAAAACAATTTTTGAAATTGAAGGAAAATGTACCTCATCCGAGCTACGAAGATAAGATTTTTCAATCACCTCTAAGTATGATTTAGAAGCTTTCCTTGAACTGATCTGTATCAATAAATTGCAAGGTTACTTGGCAAAACTTCGTAACTTTCTATGTCAAATAGTGATAACTTCATGAGTATAGTACC
>JAJOOE010005656.1:0-17007 GCA_036250405.1 Solanum raphanifolium
AACTTTGACACTATGTAAAGATTGTCAAAGAGAATTGAAGCAATATAATTCTTTTGTAGAATAATATTTCCAAAAGAGGTTTCATACTGCCAATGACAAATACTTGAAAAATATTTTTGAGATCACATTTAAAATGTGGGGGTTCTTTGCTTATGATAAAGATAAAATTAGACTTGGTGTCTAATTTAATTTTGGAGCAAAAGATATGAAATTCAATGATACTTTTGTATTATGTTAGACCCACAAAATTCTTGGAGTATATTCGGTATTGTGGTTGTTGAGTTTCTCTATTACTAGTATATGATGTGACTAGTATGAAATTGCCAAATTATATATATACTTGTTCAAAATAATTGTGTTCTTTTATGAAAAAGTGTCACTTAAAATGTTGTGATTTTTCATGAAAAGATATGTCTATTATAATAAAAGTATTTGCATAGACATGAATATTGGTGAATAGTTATTCGTTATGTTTTGTAAAAGAAACATTTGGACTATATTGCCTTTATTGGACCTGATGAAACTTTGTTCATTGGTAGTTCTATAACAATCAAATTGGAAGTTATGGAAAGGTCTTGCTGAAAAGGACATTTGACAAGGTGATGACTCTAAACAATGTTTGTGTCATACAAAATTGTAAGAAACAGAAATAAATATTTGTGAGAAAAAGCTACTCACGAAGAGCTTTTCAAACTCAATATTTTTATTTGTTCTTACTTGCTTGAGTCAAACTGTTTGTGACATGAACACTTGGGACATGTCAATTACAAAACCTTGTAAGGAAAACTGATCAACTTAGAAGTTTTGTCTAACTTTGAGTGCAATAAATAAAAAATGTCAAGTTTGTGTGAAATCTAAGTATGCTGAGCATTCTTATAAATCTGTTGAAAGGAATTCTAATCCCTTAGAATTGATTTAAACTGACATTTGTGATATGAAGTCAACACCATCTCGTGGTGGAAAGAAGTATTTCGTAACTTTCATTGACAATTGCATTAGAAACGACAATGTCTATTTGCTGAATGGTAAGGATGAAGCAATAGAAACGTCTAGACAATATAATATTGAAGTTGAAAATCAGTTGGGAAAAAAAAAGTGATAGGGATGGAAAGTATAAATCTCATTTTGCCGAAATATGTTTGAAAAGTGGAATTATCCATCAAACTGCTGCCCTATTCACCTCAATCTAATGGGAAAAAAAAGCTGAACTTTGAAGGAAATGATCAATGCATTACTTATAAGTTCTGGTTTTCCACAAAACTTGTGTGGAGGAACTATCCTTACTGCAAAAGGGAACAACAAATAGTTTTGCCTTTTCATAAAGAAAGCAATAAAAAGTTTTGTTTTTCTAGGACACAATCTATTTCATATGAGAAATGGAAATGAAGGAAATCCAACTTGAAATATTTCAAAGTGTGGGGGTGTCTAGCCAAAGTCTAAGTTCATATTCCTAAAAGGATTAAAATAGGACCTAAGACAGTGGATTGTAATATTAGACTTGAGTAGTCTAGTGAAAGGTCTAAATGACCTTGGAAAGAACAAAAGGATAATGTACTTAATAAAGATATTCCGAGGTGTAGTAAAGGTCAAAGGACATCTACTTTCTTCGAATATGATTTTGTAACATTTCTTGTGTCTTCTGTAGACTCATCCTTTTGGACAGATGGTGTTAATAGTGAGATTGGTTCAATCTTGAGCAATCCTATTGGAAGTTGGTTGATCTTCCCCAGGAAATAAACTTTTGGGTTCAAAGTGAATCCTCAAAAGGAAAAGAAAAGTCGATGGAACTGCTGACAGATATAAAGCAAGGCAAAAATAAGGTCTTGATCTTTTCGACACATACTCACCAGTAACTAGAATTACATTCATTTGGATGTTAGTTGTATTAGCTGTGTTATATGACCTCCAAATTCATCAAATGAATGTGAAAACAACTCTCTTAAATGGAGAATTGGAGGAAGAAATTTACATGGAACAACCCGAGGGTTTTGCGGTTCTTGGTAAAGAAAAGAAAGTGTGCGAACTTGTTAAGTCACTTTATGGACTAAAACAAGCGCCCAAACAATGACATAAGATATTTGACCAAACTATGTTAGTAAATGGATTTAAGAATGATGGAAGTGAAAAATGTGTTTACATTAAAATCACTAGATCATTGTTTGTTTGTATAATTGGTGATATGTTGATCATCAATAGAGACACTAATGGCATAAATGCTACTAAACGTATGCTAGAAAGCAAGTTTGGAATGAAAATTTTTGGAGTTGCTGATGTGATCTTAGGTATAAGAATCCTTAGATCTCCATAATGTTTAGCATATTCGCGGTCTCATTGCATTGAAACGGTACTTGACTAGTTCAAATATTTGGATTTCAATATTATCAAGTCTCCAATAAATGTGAGCTTTGCATTTCAAAAAGAGTGAAGGCAAAAGTGACTCACAATTGGATTGTGCTAGAGTATTGGAAAGTATGATGTATATCACTAAGTGTGCGCGATCAAATATTGCATTTGCTATTAATGAACTGAGTCGGTTCACGAGTGATCCCAATCGAACTCAATATATGACAATGAAAAGAGTTTTAGAGTATTTAAGAAATACTTAAAACTATGTCTTGCAT
Organism: Solanum raphanifolium; assembly: GCA_036250405.1. NCBI lineage: Eukaryota > Viridiplantae > Streptophyta > Magnoliopsida > Solanales > Solanaceae > Solanum > Solanum raphanifolium. Next base: position 2,622 of record JAJOOE010005656.1, read on the forward strand.
TATAACAATATCCAACAGTATTGAAAGCATATAGTGATGCGAATTGGATCACCAGACAAATGAAGTGAAATCCATGAGTGGATATGTATTTACTCTTGGTAGGGGAGCACTCTCTTAGACATATTCCAAAAAAAAAAAAAAGACATGTATCACTAGCTCTACAATGATCTCTGAGCTAGGTGCTCTAGATAAGGTCGGTGAATAAGTTGAAAGACTCCGGAATTTCTTGATAGATATTCTTTTTTGGCCCAAACCATTGGCATTAGTAAGCATACACTTTGATAGTCAAGATGCAATAGGTCGGGCATGGAGAATGATGTATAATGGAAAGTCTTGTCATATATGACATAGACAAGCTAAGATACCGTTAGAAAACTACTCTCTAGTGGAATTATCATAATTGACTATGTAAAGTCAAAGGATAATGTGTCGGATCCACTTACAAAAGGGCCTAACTAGAGAAAAAGTTTAAAGATCATCTAAGGGAATGGTGTACGGCTTAGGACAAGTCATCATGGCGGTAACTCTATCTAGCAGACTAGAGATCCCAAGAGCTAGATTCAAGGAGAAAAACAAAGTTGTGACTGACGGTTCGGCATTGTCAACAAACTCAATCCATTCTCATGATGAAGACAATGCTCAGGAACAAGGATACAATATTAAGGCTTGTTAATGAGTTACTAAAGCTTAATGTTTTTAATGATTTGCTAAGTTTGGCAGATTTGACCAAATAGTGTATCTACGCGATAACACGGTTAGAAATAACCTATGTGGGTGTGAAGTTGTAACATCCGGCAATTTGAAATAACTACGAAGAGGCTTAAAAATTGGAAATTTTCATTTTTAGAAAGAATTTTAAAAATTTGGAAATTTGGCTAAGTATGGGAAAAAGGTGAGTTTTGACCAACTTTGAGCAGTCATAAATTCTAGCTCAGGATGAGTTAGGTGTAGTTCCAGTTATGGTTGCGAAGCTTGTGGAATGATCTTTCCAACGCCACCGAGTTTGCTCAATTCCGAATTTGTATGAATAAGTTATGCCCTTTGGAAGTTGGGTAGTTGGCAGGGAAATCTGTCCGGAAATTTTAAGGGCATTTTGGTCTTTTCCCTAACTAATCCCTTTGGTTATATTGTTGTGTTAGACTGATTTTTAGATCAGTTTGTTCCATTTTAAAGAGTGAGAGTTAGGGTTTGAGAGTGAAGAGGAGAAATAGAAGATCAAGCAAGGTTTCGTCAAGGAGATCGTCGGGGGTGATCCCTAATGTTGGGTTGGTTCTTTCCCCCACACGCCAAACTCATTTTATTTTCAAGAAAAGATTGGTTGTGTTGTTGAAGTTGTTGGATGTGTTGTTGATGTTGTTGATTTGTGTTGTTGGAGTTCCTTGTTGATTTGGGACATGATTTGATTATGTTTTTGAGTTGAATCTCTTGTATGTTGAGGGATTTCATGATCTTTAGTGTTTGGGGTTGAAACCTTTGACGTTAGGGTGGTTTAGAGTTGGCAAAACAAGGGAGAAAAGTCGAGATTTTTAGGGAAATAGGTGGCGCGTCGCGTCTGCCAGCTCGCCCTAAATGGGGTTCTGAACTTTTCCCCTTGGGGCGGCGCGCCTAGCAGAGCACCAGCAGGCCCCCTCTGAATTTCGAGGGCTGGCGCTCCGCGCCTTGCAGAGCGCCAAGGACGCCAAGACTTCTCTTTTATCCCCCACTTTCTCATGCATGTTCCTTGGTATTGTACCTATGTTTCCTAGTTGTTTCCAACACTCCAAGGTACTTCTAAAAGTCAAGAACTCATCCATAACATGTGATCAAACACCTTGAATCCATAAATCCAATTCAAGGAGAGTTAGTTTCCAAGTCAAGTGAAGTTAAGAGTTAAGTTTAGGAGTCAAGAAGCAAGTCTTTAAAGTTGTTCAAGAGTCTTTGTTGAACGTTTCAACTTCATTTTAAGACTCAAGTTTCAAGTCAAGTAAAGGGTATAGAGTTTCAAGTCAAGAAAAGGGTATAGAGTTTCAAGTCAAGTAAAGAGTCTCAAGTTTCTAGTTAAGTCAAGAGTTTAAAGTTGAGTTCATTTCTCAAAAGTTATTAGGGAACTAAGTATTCCCAAAGAAGTTTATAAATGTTTTCACATTTAAGATGAGAGGAAACTGAGATTTTCCAAAGGAGTTTCGAGCAGGTTGAGTACTATCTCTTTTTGATAAAAGATGAGTTTTGCGAAAGAGTTTCTAAAACATGGTTAGTATGACAAATCGAGTATCTCATCAATGTTTAAACAGTATGGTCTCTAGATATACCATCAATGTTTAAGCAGTATGAATATCCCGAGTCATCAATGATCATATTAAAATATGGTTTTGAGATGTTCCTTTTAGAAAGAGTTTTCAAGAGCCTTTGGGCTAAGTTTTGAGTAATTATCTCAACTAAAGAAAGTTGTGTTAAAAACACTTATGAGCTAAAGTATTTTTGGGAGTAGTCTTGAGTACCGAATTGGGGACACGAGTTCATATTAACTCAACTCTCCATAAGAACCATGTAGCCAAACATGGGATTTGACAGGTCATACTTTTTAGATGATCACGTAAAGTTAAGCTAGTGGATCCACTTAGTAAAGTTAGCTTCCTATATCACAGCAAAGTATAGGATGGTCCTCGAGCAACGTGAGGTAAAACGTTGTATCACCACTTAGTTTCATAGTGGTGGTTATCAGTCAGAGAAACTCCCGCAGTAGAAATTGCATGATTCCTCAAGGGGTTCTGCTTAGTGTAGATGGGGGTATGGGACTTCATTCATGCATTGCACAAGTAGACTCTGAGAGGAAACATGGTATTTTCATAATATTATAAATATGATTTTTGACGTCATGTTTTAATAGTTTTACAAGTCTTATATATTGCATATGTCTTATTGCTTTATATATTGAGTTCAGTTATTCATGAGTCGAACAGAGCCAAGGTAAGCGTTCTCTTGTACTCCTTTCAAGCTTAAGTTCTTGTTTAGCGGTCCAGCTCGCATACTCGTACATTCCATGTACTGATGTCAGTTGGTCTGCATCTTATTATGATGCAGACGCAGGTACCCAGGATCAGCATCCAACACGCCGTTGATCCAGCTGAGCACTCGAGAGTCAGTGGTGAGCCTCCTTACTTTTCGGAGGACTCGGATATTTTGTGTTCCTAGTTTTGTTTTATTAGGATGTTGCGGGGTCTGTCCCAACATCCATCTCAGTATTTTAGAGGCTTCATAGACAGTCAATCAGTTAGTATTGAGTCTCTCATCTATGTATATATGTAAATATTTTATTTTGAGACTCGAGTTGCCTTTTCGGCCAGATTTTATCAGTTGAGTAGTTTTATGACCTTTTTTTTGTATTGAGTTATTCTGTTGAGTTAGGTTTCCGCTAAGTTAAGAAAGCCAGGCCAAGGGTTCGCTTGTGGACCAGCAATGGTCTCCGAGTGCCGGTTCCGCCCAGGGTGTAGGCTCGGGGCGTGACAGAAGTGTAAGCCGTTTCAAAGAGAATTATTGTCAAAAGCCTATTCTCTATACACTTATGAAACCAGGAGGTGTTCATGGCTGAAACGAACACAATCGTAAGAACCATAAACGGTAAAGGGTTAATTGTGTGACATATAGCTGTCTAGGTATACACCAAAGCTCGACGGTTCAAAGATATCTCATCTACCGATTGACCGAGTATATCCGACATATGTTCACTACGGAAAGTCCGAGGGGAAACCTACTTATCTAGATGCAATTAATTCTTGCTTGTAAAGTACACATACTTGTCAGTTTCTTTGTCTTGGAGTCATTTCCCATTCATGCGGGGGATTGTTGGGTTTTAAAAGGTGTGAATGGAAAATGAAGAGTTGCGACTTTTATGAAGAGTTGTGACTTTGATGAAAAGTTGCGACTATTATGAAGAGTTGTGACTTTTATCAAAAGTTGTGACTTTCATGAAAAGTTGTGACTTTTATGAAAGGTGGTGACCTTTCCGAAAGATTGTGACTTTTCAAAGGTTTGTGACCTTTCCGGTAAGGCACAATAAGAACCTTTTCACACTACCCTCTGTTTTCTATAAATTGAGGAATTTCCTCTCATTTTAAAAGAACCAATTTCTGGATTTCTTCTTCTACTACTAAATCTAGTATTCTAAGTGTACTTTACTACCGTTAAGTTGCTCGCTGACACCAGTGTTTTGGGTATCAATACACTGGTGATTGAGATCATTCTATCCTGGGAGGACATATTCCAAATCAAACCTCAGATACTAGAGGGGAATAATTTCCTTAAGGGGACATTGTGCATTCAGTGGGCTTGATCTTCTTTCTGTTTTTCCAGATTCTGTTTTGTTCTAAGTATCTTAGGAATACAAGACGAACAACATAAGTGAGCCCTATCTAGTGGAAAAAATTAAATAAAATTTAATGAGAATTTGATTCATCTTGGGATGTAGGCTTGGCATCCCGAGCACAACACTATGCCAACTCAAGAACTCGTGATTGCCATTTGATTCATTCTGGTGCTGGGGTGAACCTTGCCAAGCTATAACTACGCTACCAACCAATGTGTTAGTGGAAAAATGTGTGGACATTATACTCAAGTAGTCTGGCGCAACTCAGTCCGACTAGATTGTGGCCGGGCTCGTTGCAACAACGGATGGTGGTTCATTTCTTGCAACTATGATCCTGTAGGCAACTTGGTCGGACAACGTCCTTACTAAAGGATGTTTGCTTATAATATATTGCTAGTATTAAATATAATTTCCATATTAGATATCAAGGAGCTAAATTTTAAGTCTGACATGTGGATCGAGTCAATCTTCTATCTAAGATATTAAGGAATTAAATGAACGTCTATAATTATTATTATTTCTCTTTGATAAATCATATAACATGAATACATAAAGTTTTTCCTATTTTACCGTTCTAAAATTTACTATTTCCTTAAATAAGATTAAAATACAATATTTGTGTTACTTCACTCGAAGAGGACTGATAATTTTGTAAAAAACTTAGATGTGATAGAACAAGAATTCCATGCAGTCACGTAGCCCTTTCATCAAAAAATTATATGAAGTACATACATAAGAAATTACGTACTTTACATGCGTTTATTTTAACTAAGCATATCAAACTATTTATTGTTCATTTTAACACTTATTTAAACACATAACTATTTATTGATAAATTCAACTTCAACACTTCAAAAACGCTTTAAAAGTTAATTGTAATTTGAAGCTGCTAATGAGGAGGCAGTTTGTGTTTTGTTTTCATTCTATCCAAATTGCTTCATTGATTAACAAATACTTAGTTTTCTTTCTCTCATAGAATAATTTTATCGTTATAGATTCACGTTAGGGCGGCTCAATAATATTGATGGCCAAAAATTAAATTTTCATAAAATATTTTAAAGGTGAAAACTGGATTTCATCCTCGATCTCTTGACCTGTGTGGTCTTGAATTTGAGTCCATGAAAAATTAAATATTGCTAGAGAGAGCTTTACAAGAAATATTCTCAGCATACCTTATCTTATCATAACTAATTTCAGCATAACTTATCCCATCATTACTAATTTCAGCATAACTTATCCCATCATAACTTATTTTCAAACCAATTAACGACCCCTTAAAAACCTTATGTGGCATGAAATTAAATCAATCAACATAGATTTCAGACATAGTGTGAAAGAACAATTTCTTTTTGGACCCCTAAAATGTTGGAGACTAAAGACATAGTAAGCCATGATTCACGAGGATATGTAGAATACGTGCGACCCCATTTATTGAAAAAAATGAAATTTAATTAGGATTTGGATCATTCGACATATTATACATGTTATGGGTATTTCCGTCTTTCTATGTTCAATAGACTTGTATGTAACTATTGAGAGTGAATATTGTACCTATTGTAAAACACTTGGAGTCGTTTGGTGTGAGGTATAAGGTATAAGATATAATAATTCCAGAATTAATATAGGATTATTCTATTCCACGTTTGGTTGAAGGTATTAGATAGTTCTTGAATTAATCCCACCATTTTGTCATAATGATGGAATAAGTTATTGATGGAACAATTTATTCTGAAATTAATTATTTCAAAATAACTTGTTCCCGACATCATATTAAGTCTTGTTTAAGTTTTAACCTTATCTTGATAATATGATTTTCAAGAAAATGAACGTCCAAGATTAAAGAATATATCATGACTATTCTTTAAAGCATGTAGTATTCCTTGTTTCATACCACATGCAATGTACCAATCTCCTTTGAATTTTCTTCACATGCAAACAAAATTTTACATTTTTGAAATTTAATAATTTTCACAATTTCGATTAAATTTTAACGTTTAGAGTTCAATAAATATATAATCGAGTCCAAAAGTGCTCACTTTTAACAAACTTAAGGACCAAACTCGTTCAACTAAATACAATATTAGAGATTATTTTGAATCTACTACCAAAGATAAGAGACCATTTTTGTCATTCCTCAAATAATTTCCTTTGAATTTTCTTTACACATCTAAACAAAATTCCACAATGTTTACTTGTATATACACCATTTAATTATCTCATATCCATAATCACATTTGTTCTCTCTCCACTAGACCTAAAACAAAATGGGGTTGTTTAACATCTCATTTGTTTCATGGTATAGTGCGACTTGTTTCCATTAAACATGACTACATAAAGTTATTCCTATTTTACCTTTCTAAAATTTTTTCTTTCTTTAAATAAGATTAAAAAGGATTGGTTCTGTGTAAATTAATAGAATATTGTATAAGCAAATTAATTATCAAACTATTTACCCTTATAAATGGACCATGCCCCAAACTATTTACCAGCTTACCCCACTTTCTTCTTTCTTATTTCGCACATGATATCAATATGACATTAGCATCACTACTATGAATTAATCTTTTGTGATACTCTGTCTGTATGTTGATACTTTATCGGTATCATATAGGATTTAACTTTTTTTTAAGAAATAATTAAGAGAAAAGTATTAAAGTCACAATCTTATTTATTAAACTCTAAATTAGTAGAAAATATATTTTTATATTTTTTAAAATTAAAATATTGAAGAATTGAAACATACCTCAATGATACCATGATAGCATGTAGATATACCGTAATGGTATAATGAATGATTGAGTATTCTCATCGAGGGACTGAAGCAAACCTTAATGAAAATACCATTTAGTTACTCATTGATACCACCAGAGTATATTATACTTTGATGATATCAAAGAGGAAGAAATAGTCCTTCGATGAAGAAACTACTCGGTTACTCTTTGATACCATCATAGTATATTCATATACAACTGTATTATACTGTGATGGTATCAGAAAGGAAAAAAAAGTGAACGTTGACATCAACATGACGTCACGCATGAATAAATATAGATATATGTCATTTTAAAATTAAAAGGGGGTATGAAAGTAATAAAATATTTAAAGATAAATATTTTACTTTTTTGGGGATATAAGTATTTTTTTTCCCTAATTAATATAATCTTGGTTATGAGTTCAGTGGCAGAGCCAGGACTGCTATCAAGAATGGAACACACAACCTCCTATAAGTTTATATATATAAAATTAAATTTCACTTATATATAATGTAATCTTTCGATGAAGAGGTGCCGCTCGACCCTCTTTGCTCTGAGGTAGATCCGCCCCTGATAATTATATTTGATTTTCAAATTAGGTTGATTAATCACGGTGTAATTTTGACTGACTCAAACTTGCAAGTCTTTCCCAAAACAAACAAGTAATTCCAAACAATTTACTTTAATACAAACGCAGTCTATAGAAAAATCGATAATAATGATAATAATAATAATAAAAATAATAATAATTAATCAAGAAAAAAACTCTACACTTACGTGATGGAACAGGAATTTAACATAGTGACGAGCTATGATAGGTGGTTAGTTAAACATCTTTCATCAAAAAAAAAAAAATAATTATATATAAAAAATTATGCGAAATATGTACCTTAGAAACTATTTTAAGTGCGCCATATATTTATTAAGCATATCAAACTATTTATTCTCTTTATAATACTTATCTAAACACGTAACTATTTTTCGTAAATTCAACTTCAACCCTTGAAAAACGTTTTTAAAATTAATAATTCTCATTCGAAGTTGCCAGGAAGTGTGTCGGTTTGTAATGGACAAAAAGATACCACTACTTCACCTCTTTATTGGACTGCTGGTGCGAACATAGTGGTCTCTCACCAGGACCAGGAACGTATTCGAATTTGGATCTTGACATGTCGGTGGTTTTTAACCGTATGCATTTTGTCAGGACGTTGATAGGCTTATCATGAATTAGGTTGGGTGGCTGGTGGTTTCGGGATCCCGTAGAAAATGGTTCTTTTATGTTATAGTAAAGTATCAAGATATGATTGAATTTAGTAAGATAAGATAAGTTAGAGTATTTGATTTTCAGAGATAAGTGGCTAAACTGAATTTGAGTTCTTAAAAGTTGTCATATAAGTAATAGATTTTGTGTAACATATTTTCGGATTCCAAAATGAATAGGCAATTATATGAAGTTTAAAGCTTTTATATGTGGATTTTTCTTCTCAGTTATTCAACAGCTTGGTGGGTTCTGATGGATGGTGCATACATTTCGATAAGAGCACAAGAAAATGCTCCATATATGCGGGTGAAACTTGCTTTTTTTCCTGTTGGAGTTTGGAGATATCATTATTTATCTTCTTTTTGCTTTTGTTGTGTTGGTGAATTTCTTCTCTTTGCTTTAGATCGTCCCTACTTTTGTCGGGTTGAACCGGACATCTTTGAGACACTGTATGGGATTGAAACGAAAAAGTTCAACAAGGAAGCTTGCAGGTAATTCATTGATATTTTCTCATATACTCCTTGCCTGCCTTTCGACTTTGTGAAAATCTGAAGTCTTCTCTGGTGAAATTCTATTCGATACTGATGTTTTGATTAAAGAAATGATTCGATTGTAGTTGTTGCATAGACACAATTAAAGCGGTGCATGGATCAACCTCAAAGGAGTTGGAGAATTTCAATGCTGCAATATGGAGTTCAACTTAGTTCTGCATTCTATTTCATGAGGTAGCTTCTCTTTTCCTTTGGTGCACTAGATTTTAGTTCAAGGTGCTTAAGTCGTCAGGATGCTTTTACTGTCTTGACAGATCCCGAATTTCGGGGTATAATTAGTGAATTTCTTAATATATGGGTTCCTACAACAATATCAAGGTAATATATATATAAATAACTTGGTTCACAATCAAATATTTATAGATTTCTAGTGATTTTCTTACTATATGTATACAGGGTATACACAAAAGCTACTGAGTTCCTGTGAACCCATATATTGTACGCTGTCTCCGCCTCTGATAACAGATGTCGACTTTCGCACCCAAATTGATAAATTGCTAGTCTCTTTTGTGAGCTTGTCTAATTTGCTTCTCTCAAGATGTTGGAGTTTACATGAGAAGTTATAGGCTTTTTTAATGATCTTCATATTCTGAGTTTCAGGTGAATCATTTTGGTGGTTTTCTGTCGATCAGCGTTTGCAGCCTGTTGCAGTTGCTAGGCAGATCGATGAATCATCATAGTTGTCATTTTATATAATGTTCTATTGCAATCAGTTCTACACATGCATTATGAACTGGTGCGCTGCACTTGGATCTGGAATACTCAAAAGTTGATGGGAAATCACAAATTTAAAGAGTATGGAGATCTTTTGGCTAGGCAGATCGATGAATCATCATAGTCGATGGAAGATGTTGGTGATTTAGCCCGGGATCGTCTTCTCTAAAGGACTAGAATACAGTGAGACAGTAGCTTCCATGAGTAGACCTATGTTTTCTAATGTCAGATTTCATTGTATGGCCAATCTTTTACCAGAATTTGTGGGAGAAGACTTTGCTTTATATAAAAAAAATTCAGTTTATTCATCTTTTTGTATCCTTTATACAACTATGGCCTATACTTTGCTGTTTTCTTAAGTTCCTTGGATGTAAAAATCACTACTATAGGTCTTTGATGAAAAGAGTTTTTTTAGGAACATCCGTAATGACTTACTGAGTGATATTCATGTCATCTATAGGATCCACGCCACTCCTTATATGGTTTAGGGGTTACAAAATAAGAATTAGAATTTTCTCTTTTTTTTTTTTTTGTATGTTATAGTCCATGAATTTTCAAAATATGACCAACATGATTTTTTTATCCTAAATTTTAAGGGACCATCTGTAATGACTTAGTGAACGATCCATTCATGAGAATATAATTCTTTTTACAATTTTTTGTATGTATTCCATTAATTTTTGGGAATATAACTGACAAGATTTTTTTGACCCAATTTTTTTTTAGAATCATCTGTAATGACCTAGTGAACAATATCTATAAAATCTATAAGATCCACCCACTTCTTTTAGTGTTTAGATGTCACAAAACATGAGTTAAGGAATTTCTCAATTTCCATGTGTATTAGTCCATGAATTTCTAGAAATTGGACTGATCAAATTTTTTTGAACCAAAATTTAAAGAACCATCCATGATAACCTAGTGAACATACCCATAGCCTCCACAAAATCCGCACCACCTTTTTTCATCATGTAGCTGTCATGAAACATGAACTCATGATTTTCTCAATTTTTCATGTGTATTAGTTCATGAATTTTTGGGAAATAGACTAATTAGATTTTTGAACCAAATTTTTTCTTAGACCATGCGTTAATGACCTTGTAAACGATACTCATAGCCTCTTTATGATCCGCACCACTCTTTTTAGCGTTTACGGATCACAAAACATAACTTTGAAATAGACTTTGTAAAACAAACTAATAAACCTCCTCAGTAAATTTGTCTCAATTTTAGCCATTTGTATCTGTGTTGGGTACACTATAAAGTATGAATATATGAATGATGTAACAGGATTATCTCCCTGATGTATGCCAGGAAGAATCTGCCATATCATTGTAAGAATCTCATATCTACTCCCACGTTAATTTTCACGGGGAAAATACGCTTGATGAACTAGCTTTTGGAGTTGAATTAAGCTCTTCTCTACATTACTATTCACCGGAATCAGTTTCTTCTACACTAAAACTTCTCATATGATCCACCAAAACATCCACCAAACTAGCAATCGATTTAATATGTCCCATCGATATATCTTCAGCAGTAAATCGAAACACTTGATTGCTTATCTCGATCCAACTATAACCAGGATCCCGTTTAAGTCCATTGTCTTTCATCAACTTCTGCATTCTAGCTGCCTGATCCCAGTATCCTAAACGAGCGTATAAATTTATCAGCTGCAGATGGGTAGACGTGGACCATGGTTCCAGTGCAAGCCTATTCTCTGCAGCCTCAATCCCCAACCGAAAGTTCCCCTGAAGCCTACACGACATAAGCAAGGAACCCCAGATAACACCATTTGGCTGAATTGGCATCTTCTTGATAAACTCACGAGCCTCTTCTAATAAACGTGCTCGTCCAAGAAGATCCACGATACATGAATAATGATCTACCTCAGGCTTCACACCATAATCAACCATCGAGTTAAAGTAAGACATGCCTTCTTTAACAAAACCAGCATGACGGCAAGAAGACAATACCCCAAGGAAAGTAATCGAATCAGGCCTCACTTCTTGCTTCTTCATTTCCTCAAAAAGTTCAATAGCTTGAATAGCATGTCCTTGCTGTCCATATCCACAAATCATCGAGTTCCACGACACCAAATCTTTACTCTTCGTATTATCAAAAATGCACATAGCATCCTTTACTTCCCCACATTTACTATACATTGATAAAATCGCATTTGCAACATGTACATAGGACTCAAAACCCATAACAATTATCTGGCAGTGAATACTTCTTCCATGACCAAAACATCCACTACCCATACACACGCTCAACAAGCTCGTAAACACGAATTCATTAACCTTCAACCCCAACCCCATCATACCCTTATACAGCTTCAAGCACATACCCAACTCATTCTCCTTCGCAAAACCATTTAACATAGCACTCCAAGACACAACATTTCTCACAGACATTTCATCAAACATTTGGTACGCATCTACAATTCCTCCAAAATTACTATAAAAAGTGATCAAAGAACTACCAATATACACATTGGATAAAAACCCATTAACAATCACCAAACAATGAACTTGAATCCCAACATTAAAAACCCTTTTCGATGCACACAAACTCATAGCATTCGATACTAAACTAACCCCAATTTTACACCCTTCTTTATGAAATCTAAATAACAATGAGAGTGAATCTTCTTCCTTTGAATACGAAAAAGACTCATCTTTATCCAATGGGTGTTTACAATTTTGCACAGAACCTGTTTGAAGAAAGTCCTCAATGAGTTCAACACAGTTTTGGTGATTCTTGATCACATTTTGCTTTGGAGCTAAGATAACAAGAAATCTCTGGCCCTTCAATGGCCTCTTTATCTTTGTGAGTGGCAAATTTTTTCTCATACCATAACGAAAAAGGAGGTTGTTCATTTCTTCTTATTCCGAACTTAATTTCAAAGTCATATTTTGACCCATATGTTTTCGAATACCGCTAATAACCAACGAATAACAAGTGTATTTTTTTTTGTAACTGTAGATTTTAATGGGAACTTAATAAGTCGATCCATCTATAAATTAGTGGAGTTGTTTCTGTTTTTTTTTGTTGTTGTTGAATCTTTTTCACCGCTGATAGCCTGATAGGTAATTTGATAAGCCAAATGATTACTTTTCGTGTTTCAGTATACGATGAACCAACATGTTAACTAATTGATAACTATAAATTGAGTCGTATTTATTTAGAGAATTATTAGTTTCACCTTTGAACCTTAAAAACCTTCTCGACTTTCTTTGGTGCTAAAGATCAATGACTAGTTAATCAGGAAGACAACTATTCTTTTGGACGAGAAGAGTGAATCTCGATCCGGGGTGAGAAGCCAATAGGAAGCTTGCTATGGGGACGACACCTATGTACTTGATTAATTGAACTTAAAACACCCTCAATTTTGTAATATAAGTAAAATACACTTCTAAATTCTCGCCATGTTTAGAGGTGTTTTCAACACTTATCTCGATTTTTTATTAAGAGCCTCATGCTTCTAAAGACTTTGAGATCACTTGCTTTGTTATGTGGTAGATCGGGAATGTATCTAGGTTTAGTTAGTCAAGTAAATAGATGTTTTTGAGATTGTCAATAGTTAAAGGACGAAACTAATAATTTGAACCAAATGCTGAGTGTTTTCAATACTTCTCTCAAGTTTATTTTAGTGTTAACCGTTTAGTGACTTTTCTTTCATATTTTATGGAGAAAATATTACAGTATTATTTTTTAACTAAACATATCAACTGTTTATTTTTTGTTTTAACATTTTATTGAAACACATAATTGTTAATTCATAAATTGAATGTCAACATTTTAAAAACGTTTTCAGCGTTTGATACTTCAAAGCTATCCAAAAAATGTTGACTAAAACTGCTACATTAATATTTAATGGTACAATTTTTGGAATAGTAAATAATAAAGTCAATTAGCTACAGCACACCTATTCTAAAAGACTAAAAAACTTTGGACCATTAAATTTGAAGTCCAAATACTTAAATTATTCTTGGCCTTATTAATATTTTTATTGTATTTTCTTGATAATACTTCTATTGCTTGTCCAATTTATTTGAACGACTATGGTATGATGAACTATTAAGATAATTTAATATTAATATAAATACTCGATTTGAATGCTCATTTTAAAAAGAAGAGTAAGCTGAACTTACGAGCTTAAAAATTGAAAATATAAATATCCAAATCGATTAATTTAAAATTTAATTGATGGAATGGAATGAATACTACAATATAGGTAAGTACGAGAACTTTGGACTTCTTATATGACTTAAACAATCATTCTCCTTTTGAGTTATCTTTTGGGATATGAGTTAGGTCCAAGGTTTAATTTGATATGATATTAGAGCAGGACTCGATCCTATGTGGGCCTCCGAAATCCCGACAATAACAGGAGGTAAAAATACCTCCAATTCAAGAACATGCACGCACCAGATAGGATAGAGATTAAAAAAATATCTGAATTTGGACGTGAGGGGAGTGATGAATAAAATGAATCCCACATCGGTAAAGGACGTACGAGACCTTTGAACTGCGTATACGACTTGGACAATCCTCCTCTTTTTGGTTCAAAACTATCGGAAACGCCCACCCCTACCTGCTCGCACGGTCTCGTTTAACCCTATTTACATCATTTTTTAATTATTATTTTTTCATGTTATTCTCATGTATATCAACAAATTGAACAAAGAAATATCAATTAAATCCATCACACCTATCCTAACACTAACATATATATGGACCATAAATTTGATGTCATTTA
>JAJOOE010005657.1:0-14855 GCA_036250405.1 Solanum raphanifolium
TTTGTAAATGAGCTTGACTCTTGTTCTATGATGTCATTTTGAAATGGTTTGCCCTTAGTCCCTATTTCCCGTTAATTAATGTTGAATGTACTTCCGCGACCGATGAAGTGTGATGACAAGTTTGAGAGGCTTGTTTGGGGTTCCTTCGGGTTCCTCATTCGCCATGTCACGTCTAGGCCCTAGGCTTGGGTCGTGACGATCCATTAACTGGGTAAATATAGATTCGTCCTTATAATGCTCCAATTCAAAGAATCTCAAAGACCCACTTCCAATTTCTCAAAATGGACAAACTTCAATTCTTCAAAACTTAGGAAAAAATAGAGAAAATTGCCTCACCAGTTCAAAACAGAATAATAGACTAAAAATATATGAGCAAAGATATTAAACTAAGTGCTCAAAAATGTATTTATAGTAGCCAAAAATGTGGTGCGAAGAGTGTCTCAGCGAAGTAGGTTGGGCTCCACGAGCTGCCCTTCGGTCATTTCCATCGCCCTTCTACCTTTGCATTCAACATTCTCAAGGTCTGTAACTTTGGGTGATCCAACGCTGCATCACGGAGCCACTAAGCGATCCGCCCACTGCTCTTTTTTCTTGCCAACTTGGTTCTTTCCTTCAGGTCTTGGCACACTGGAACTTTAGGCAATGAAGTAGCCGTTCGGCGATTCGCCAAGTGGACTTGGTGATCACCAGATTTGCATTTCTTCATTCTTTTAGCTCGCTTTGTTCCTTTTTGCAAATCAGTGTGCTTGCTTTGTTCCTCAATCCATATACCTGGAAATCAAGGGTTTTACAAAAGTTATTGGCACATAATAAGCATTTGAAGACACTAAATATATATAAATATATAAATAAAGCCCTAAATAAGTCCAAATCTCTGACTCATCAATACTCAAGGATGTGCATCGACTACAAACAATTGAACAAAGTAATGATTAAGATAAAAATTGACACTTCACACCTTGATAACTTGTTTGATCTACTTTAAGGCGTTTGATATTCTCTAAGATTGATTTGAGGGTTGGTTACTATGGACTGAGTGTTATTGCAAATGATATCCATATGATAACATTCAATACCCATTAAGGACACGATGAGCTCTTGGTTATGTACTGTCGGCTGACCAACTCTGAGCAATATTCATGAAGTTAATGAATAGGATATTCAGGTTCTATTTTGATTTCCTCTGTTACAGTCTTTATTGATGATGTTTTGATATACTCTTATAGTAAAGAGAAATGTGAGCAATATTTAAGGATTGTGCTTCAAGATTTGAAGAAGGAGCGACTTTATGTAAAGTTTTCTAAGTGTGATATCTATTTCAATTTTGTGGCAATTTTGGGCATGCGGTGACTAAGGATGAAATATGGTAGATTGGTAGAGTATTGATGCAGTTAGAGATTGAGTTAGGTCTATGATAATGCTTAACTACACTTCTTCCGATTCAAAGTGTAGGCAATCGCTAACAAGTATAAACCCAACGATTAGTTGGGATAGATCCCACATGGAGTGATAAGGTAAAAAATTTAATTATAAAGTAAAGACATGTTCTAATCTTTTGTAAGAGTAGGAAACTACACAACACAAACAAAATGAATAAATTTTAGTAATCATTATCAAATGGGGGGATTTAGTAACCAATTTTTTAACAAGTAACAATTAACGCTGGAGTTAAACGATTAGAGAGAAGACCTTAGGAATGTAATTAATCGAATGCAAATTTTGCTTAATGGGTAATTACCAATTGATTTAAGTTGTTGAATTGCAATGGGTAGGCTAGGTTTTGAAAACAATAGCAATCTCTCGATCAATTATAATGTTTCATTTGATTTCTCTCGAACCTCAAAAAGTTTCACAATACCAATCAACCTAATACCTTAATCAACCCAATTTCTCAAGCTGGGTGGTAAAGACGCAATCAAACCCACTTTCCCAAGCTAAATTTTAAGGACACAATAAATACAAATCAATCATTCATTCTACTCTAATACCTCTTTCTCACGCAAGCATAGAGAGATAAGCTAGAACAGAATTTGCAACTTTAGTTCATTAATTAAAATATGAACTAACAATTAAACCCATGTCAAAACAACATTAAATTCAACTATTAATAATACCCATAAGCCAATTAATGCATTTGACTATATGATCACACCCCTAAGGTAAGGATTTTTAGCCAAACATACCAAAAAGTAAGAAATCACTACCAAATATATTATCCATCCAAATTCTTAACAATCTGCAAATACCCAATTCCAAAATTAAGGCTAGAATCCTAAAATCTCAAATCTGAGATCCAAATCTTCTCAAAAAGTGTTCAACAATGTAAGAATGTGAAGAACACTCCAAACTCAGGAATGCACAGTGGGGGAACTGCTTTTCTCTTTTAAAAAATGAATTTATGTGTTCCCAAAAATTCAGCATGGACACCATTTGGCGAAGTAATTAGAGATCGCCGATCCACTCGGAGATCTGCCAAGTTGATCTTCCTCTCACCTTTTGACTTGGCTCCTGCATCTCATTGTTTTGGAACTTTTGGTGGGCTCGATCATGGTCACCGATCAATTCAACGCATCGTCGAATCGTCCTTTGCTCACCAAGTTGGTTTGGTACATGGGCTACTTTGGTGGAACTTTAGGCGAACTGGAGGCTCACTCGGTGAGTCGCTGAGTTGCTTTTGCGAGCTCCAGCTTTTCCAACTGTTTCACTCCTTTTCACATCGTAATGTCCTTGCATCGCTGTTAAACCTTCATTGCTGCATATCAACATAGACATTGAGAACACCAAATCATTGAATAATAAGCCCTAAATGAGTCGAAATTCATGAATCATCAACACCCCTAACTTAAACTTTTGTTTGTTCTCAAGTAAAACACCAGATCAATCAAGCCAACAGAGATGTCTGCAATTAGTGCTACTTGATACTCAACATGAATGCATACAAGGTTCAATCTACACATGCAATGTTCAATTGTGCACTAAAAGTTTCAAACTAGGCTAGCCATCATCAAATAGAGTTCAAGCTCACAATGCTCACTTCAAATGCAAATTCATGCTAAACAAGAGTATTTGAATACCCTCACATCAAGAATGATTCCATGCTCTCACAAAGCCAATCAAATATTACAAATTAAGGAACCAAAATCAACTCTCACACTCTCAATGAGAAAAATATGCACGATTTTCTCCATAGGTTTGCCCGTATTTTCCAATCAACATATCACTCGGCTCATGCAAGATCAAAATGGTCTTTCAAGGCTTGTAATTGGGTTGAGGGTATGAGTATGATCATTTTGGCTGAGTGACTTCTACCTTCATGAAGCATGGCTCAAATTTCACTTCTTCTCATTTTCTTTCATTCTTATCATCTTCACAACTCATTCTTGGCCTATTCAAAGTACACAAAACAAATTGGTATAGCTCATCGAACACCCCTTTTATTTCACGAACTTCATCCTTGATTTCTTTCCTAATTTTTACCACACCTTTGGCCTAAGTTGGATATTCAAACAAACCAATGCTTCATGAAGATTTTAGGTGGGAAATATAAGGCCATTTATGTTCATGTTTCATTCAAAGAAATGGTTTTGGCTCAAATGGTTCCAATCTAGGTTCACACACTCATAAGGTGGTCACACAAAATGTACAACAATTAGGGTCACTCTTAAAAATTTATGCCTAAGATCATTTCCTTCATTCACCAAAAAAAGTCAATCAAACCAACATGCAAGTTCTAGGTATCACCATGCACATATTTCAAGTAAACCTCACCACACAAGGCATTCAACACAATCATAGATCATGATTCTACAAGTTAAGCTCGCGTGCAATGATCATTACAAGACTCCTTTCGACAATCCGACTAGTCACAATGCGATGCTAAGAGTTAACACATGACTTATGCAACTCAAATTGCCTCGTTGGACTTGCACAAACATATCGTTCATCTAGAGCACTATTTAAGTCATCGATGTTGATAGCAACGGACACTGAAATGTACAAGAGAATATCAATCACAAATAATCATGATTTTAAGAAGGAAACCAAAGAAATAAGGCTAACATTCATTCACATTCCATCAACAATGAGAAGTTTGAACACAAACAATAAAACACAAAATATACAAGAGACAAATCAAAAACAAAATACAACCAAAAGGCTATGTATATAATACCTTCACCCCACCAAAACAACTACATAATGTCCTCAATTTGAAATAAAAATGGAAATGTATCAACACTAAAGGAAATGGAGGGAGAGTAAAAATCCCCCTGTCAAGCTAGGCTGGAGGTGAACTCTGAACATCTGGGGTAGCATCAATCTGGGCATTAGGGCCCAACTCAAATCTAGCTATGGGGGTCTGTGCAACTATCCTATTGGTGGCCTGAGATCCACTCGAGCCAATCATGGATGTGTCGCGTAGTGAGGCCTCTGTAGCTGCCCGTACCAATTCATTCTCCAGATCATCGAACACAACCTCATCACGAGCTCCAAGCTCCTTCTCATCTATCTCAGTTGTACTTGACTCTCCATCATCATCAGTTCTAGCAGCATCTCTGGTCACAGTAGCTAGAGAGATCTCAAAGACAGTTTGCATCTCGGTACTAGGGCTCTTGGGAATATCTACATTGCCCCATAATATCGAGATATCGGTGGACTTCAACTCACCCATATCACGTCGGAGACCGGTAATATTAGCCTTCAAGGTTGTCACATCTGGAAAGCCACGGTTTAACATCTCGCATACCTCAACCTAAGTGGTAAGAGCCTCTGATATTCCCTTTTGGCCATGATCATCTCCCGTTGTGTTCTCAACTCCACACGAATGAGAGCCATTACTGTTACTATGGCTCGGTCAATCATAAAAGTCACAACGGCTTCAACACTCACAGCCCTCACATCGACCGAATAGGCAAGGTTTCCCATTTTATATATCATAGCCTGTGTCAAGGGGGGACATGAAGCAATAGTAGAGGTAGGTGCAGTAGAGGTGGAAGGACTGGTATACCTGTCGGCTCAATTGCCGGCATAGATTGAGTAGCATCGGTTTCATGGCCTCAACAACGACAACCAGATAAGGGTCCAACAGAGCCTTCTTCTCCTTTTCGCTTCATCCTTTTTGTATTCAGCCGCAAACCTCCGAATGTTAGTTGACGATATCAAAGTCACCTCAGTATCTATCTTTGCCACAAAGGGAATACCCGCTCGATGACACAAATCACTAATCAGCACTAGAAATGGCAATGTGGTTTGGTTTTGTTTTGACCTCATCACCGTCTATTGAGAAATTATCACCCTAAGATTCAACCGCTCATGATCAATAATGCACCCCAGCAGTGTAGGTTTTGCATGCCAGATGATTGATTCATTATGTGAATGCATCATGGTGCTAGAGATGAACCCAAACAAATAACGATAAGACACATTTAAATCCTTCTTCTCAATTACGACTCCCGCCTCTAGCTAGGAAGGAGTACCATTACTTAGAAATGGGGCCAACCACCCTTTAAATCTTCCATTTTTTTAATTTTGACCTTGTAGGCCAAAAAAATGGATAGTACATAGAGTGCAGTCCAACAAATTATTGATGTTGGTTTCCCTGCACTATACCTTCTTTCCTCGCACCTCTACGTAGTCTCTCGATGCCATCAACCCAGTTTTCTTCTTCGCATAACTTTCATAAAATTCCCAAACCCATGAAGGAACATATGGATTTTGGGGATTCGTGAACTGTTGAAACTTGTGGAAGCGAAGTATATCCGACACACCAGAGTACCTGTCCACAACACCACCGTAGAAAATCACTTATCCTCCAAGGTAGTCTGCATACTAACTACTTTTAGTGGGTGCATGGACCGTGGTGGATGTATTGGGACAGGAGGCACTTGAGGTGCATGTGGTGTTGTAGGGGATGGAGGTGTCGGGAGTGCTGGAAGTCTAGCCAAAGGATCATGAACCGCTTTAGATCGCAGTTCCGAGCGATATCATTTGAGCAACTCCCCCTTAGTTGTCGGTCTATGTACTGGAGTCCTGGACCACGCATCTTCCTCCCTTTCAAACTCGAAGGAGGTGAGATTAGTGGAGTCGATGCCCATGAGGTCTGATGAGCTCAAACTCTAACTAGAACTAGCCACCACCTGCTTCTTCCCTTTTCCCTTCACACTCCCATGAGGAGGTTTAGGATGAGTAGCCCAGGAAGGTGTGACCTCTACTGCAATGACGACCACTTTTGCCTTTTTCCGGGGTGTTGTACCTCTCACCAAAAGCTTTGGTCTTGCCATATCCGTGGAAAAACACAATAAAAACACATGCGGTGAAAAAGGGTTAGCAAACTATCATTTTCAAAATTATTCAGGAGAACCCACCAAACCACTCGGCCAGTTGTTGAGATCATTCGGCGAGCAATAGAAATCTCACCGAAAGTAACATAACAAAATAACAAATAATTCAGCACAAATAGGTGAGACAAAAAACCATTCGATGAGTCACCGAACTCACTCAACTATCAGAGGGTGCATCGCCAAATGGTACAGATATAAAAAGCCATAAAGGAAGTTAGAAAGGCAATACTAAAGCCATTCAGCGAGTCACCGATTCAATTCGGTGAGCACGAGCATATCGCCGAATGCTACAAACTAATTCACCAATATTTCAGGTCAAAAAGGGGATAAGAAGGGTGTATTGGAGAACTGCCGAGTCAGTCGGTGAGCTCGACTCAGCTCACCAATTAGTCAAATGTGCCAGATTCCAAACCCAAATTTCAATTCTTAACGCACAACCTACGTCAACCAATTTCAAAGATGATTCTATATAATTCAAGCCTACCCACAACGATTATCATACCCAAGGTAGTCAGACTTCCCAAATTGATCTAAATTTGACCAAACAATGATTTTTCCCTTAAGAACGACGTCACCCAATCCATCATTGGGAAAATTTGAGTTGTTTGGTGGAATTCATGTTACTTACACTTCACCCACAGAAAACCCAACATGCAAACCCACAACTCACACAATTTAAACGCCAATCTCAAACTAATTTAGGCTTAACAAATTATCGAGCAAGATTGATTTCAATTTAGAGTTCAACGAGTGATTAGGCACACAATCAAGGAAAATACTAGATCTATGAACTACTCAAACACATGCTAAACAAAAATCATGCAATTTAAAATAAATTCGGGCAACTAACCTTAATTGTATACATGGGACACTAAGGCAAAAGAAAAGGATGGGCAACACTTCAGATTTTAACCGCACAAGGACACCCACAAAAATTAAAGTTTAAAACTATGATCTAAAATTTGATTGTAAGAGTGCAAGAGTTGAAGAGTTCAAAAATAAGGAGAGGATTTGAATTCAAAATAGTTGAAAGGCCTTTGACCCTTCATTTCATAGCTCGATCGGCGAGGTTCATTAACGTCGACAATCCTCTCGGCAATCTGTCGAGTGGACTTTAGCCCACTGAAGTTAACAAAAACTTGGCCATTTAGTTGGTCCAAAAGACGATCTATGATGGGCTCGCCTAATGGACTTTATCTTGCCCAATCCCTTTTCCACCAAAATTTGAATTTCAACTAACACATCCGACAAGCGTTATTCAAAACAAAAAGTAACACTTGGGTTGCCTCCCAAGAACCGCCTTATTTAACATCGTGGAACGATGTGGTCATGTGATCATGCCTCATTATTTGGGTTGACTAATGTATCACTAGGAAAACCCCCTTTCCGTCTTGGATTTAAATGAATCGAGATTTGACCCATTTGAGTTTCAAGATGCTTAATGGAAACTGAGTGCGAAGTCACCATTTTATTTAGAAAACATACATCGTCTTTCATATCTTTGAGTACCTTGTCTGATTCTTCCACATTGCTCAAGATACGGCAAAGCATATCCTCGGTCTGAAAGCTTTCGAGATCAGCCCTCGGTTCCTTCGACTTTTGACGTTCATGAAGAGGCACATAGAGATCTTTGTCACCATCTCTATCTCTCAAATTTGCTCCATAGTCACACTATTCTCAATCACGATCCCTTCAACCATCATCACAATCTCTAAGTCAACATTGATTCACACTCGACCGTGGATAGCTCGGACGAGAACCCCCTGTTTGGTTTGACAAAAATTGTACATCTACGTTGCACATGGCCTCAAATTATGCGTAATCAGGATTCACACCACTATTTGCACCAACCACATTTACAGCCTCGAAACCACCTCCCATGACATGTTTTATCAATAGATCTATTTGTGTCATTATATTGGCCATGTTTTCACCTTGTTCTTGATTCTTTTCCATTTGTTCCTTTGTCAGCCAAAGATTTAAAAGAGCCACCTGATCTTCTCTTGTGTATCATGCAAGATTGATTTTGGTCATCTCGTCAAGCAAGGCTGATGCTATGTCAAATGGTTGTCTCATGATTCCACCCCAAATAAATTGGTCAACGACACCTTTGCTGACCGTTTCAAGACTCTAATAAAAATATTGCAATAAAACATTGTTCGGCAATCCATGAGTCAAACATTGGAGAACCAACTTTTGGAACCTTAACCACACTTCATGGATGGGCTCACCATCAATCCGCTTGAAGTTCTAGCTATTATCCCTCAACTTAACCATCTTCGAGGGAGGAAGAATCTTACATAAAACACTTTCGTGAGCTCCTACCAAGATGTGATGGATTCCCTTGGTAACTCGTTCAACCAGTTCGTGATGTTCTTGAATGAAAATAGTCCACACACATCAACGAAGTTACGGATGTGGTCATGAGGGTCCTCATGATCAAGTTCCCCAAAGAGACCTTTCATTTGCAACAGCTGCAACATAGTACTTGTCACATGAAACACCACATTGCCCGGAGTTAGAGGCAATCGAATAGCACCGGCACTTCCCACTAGATCCACATTGAGATCATGCATGTTTTTGATATCATCATTGTTTCCATGTTGACTTGCATTGCTCCCATTCACACTCATTTCTTCACCTGTTTTAGAGCAGCCAACAAGAACACAAAAAATAAAAATCAACTACAATAAAATTAGTTCACAAAAATACTTCGATAAAAGAAATCTAAACACCACTCCGCGTCAACGGTGCCATTTTTGTGAACGCTCATTTACATTTCTTCCTATTTAAAGTGTAGGCGGTCTCTAAAAGGTATAAGCCCAAAAATTAGTTGGGTTCGATCCCACAGGGAGTGATATTGTGAAGAATTTGGTTATGAAGTAAAGATGTGTTCTAATCTTTTGTAGGAGTACGAAACTATGCGACATAAACTAAATCATTAATTTTTAGTAATCAATATCAAATGAGGGGACTTAGTAACCAGTTTAACAAGTAACAATTAATGCGAGAGTTAAAAGATTAGAGAGAAGAACTTAGGAATGTGATCAATTGAATACTAATTTTTCTTAATGGGTAATTACTAATTGCTTTAAGTTGTTGAATTGCAAAGGGTAGGCTAGGTTTTGAATTCAATAACTATCACTCGATCAACTATCATGTTTTAAGTGAGTTCTCTCAAACCTCAATAATCTTCACAATACC
Organism: Solanum raphanifolium; assembly: GCA_036250405.1. NCBI lineage: Eukaryota > Viridiplantae > Streptophyta > Magnoliopsida > Solanales > Solanaceae > Solanum > Solanum raphanifolium. The sequence goes on from JAJOOE010005657.1 coordinate 9,543, forward strand.
AAACAACCCAATACCTTAATTAACCCACTTTCTCAAGTTGGGTGGTAAAGACGAAATCAAACCCACTTTCTCAAACTGGATTTTAAAGACACAATCAATACAACAATCGATCATTCATTCTACTCTAATACCTCTTTCTGAAGCAAGCATTGAGAGCTAAGCTAGAACCGAATTTGCAACTTTAGTTCATCAATTAACACACGAACACACAATTGAACTCACGTCAGAACAACAATAAATTCAGCAATTAATAATACCCATAAGTCTATTAGTTCATTTGACTACATGATCACACCCCTAAGGTAAGGGGTTTTAGCCAAATGTAGCATAAACTAAGAAATTGTTACCAAATAGATTATCCATCCAAATTGTTAACAATCTACAAATACCTAATGCCAAAATTAAAGCTAGAATCCTAAAATCTCAAATCCTAGATCCAAATATTCTCCAAAAGTGTTCAACAATGTAGGAATGTGAAAAACTCCTAAAACTCAGGAATGCACGGTATGGGAACTGCTTTTCTCTTTTAAAAAAATGAATTTATACGTTCCCAAAAATTTAGCATGGAGACCATTCGGTGAAGTTAGCCGAGATCACCAAGTTGCTCTTCTTCTCGCCTTTCGGCTTGGCTCCTGCATCTAATTGTTCTGGAACTATTAACGAGCTAGATCATGGTCGCCGATCCATTCTTTGTGTCGTTGAATCATCCTTTTCTCGTCAAGTTGATATGGTACATGGGCTACTTCGCTGGATCTTTAGGCGAGCTGGAATCTCACTTGGCGAGTCGTCGAGTGGCTTTTGCGAAGTTCAACTTCTATTTTCTTCAACTCTTTTGCTCCTTTTCGCATCGTAATGTCCTTGCCTCATTCTTAAACCTTCATTGCTGCATATCAACACATTAACATTAGTTATGAGCACAAAATAGACATTAAGGACACTAAATCATTGAATACTAAGCCCTAAATTAGTTAAAATTCCTGACTCATCAATTTACTTCACCTATAAGAATCATGAGTTTTGTGATTTTGACCGGTTACTACAATTGAAACTTGAATGACTTATTTTTTATTTTGTCTGTATTTACAAAACTAACTTAGAAGAATTTGACTTTCTAATGATCTAAGGAGTGTGAGACTAGCTTTCAAAAACATAAGTTTTTGTTAACTCTAGACTCTATTTTGACCTTACCAATGAAAGATAAGGAGTTCACTGTGTATTATAATGTTTCACGAGTTGATCTTGGGAATACTTTGATGTATAAAAATACGGTAATAAAGTATTCTTTGAGATGTTTAAAGGTGTAGGAGAATAACTACCCTACTTATTATTTAGAGTTGATAGTAATGATTTTTGCTTTGAAATTTTGGAGACATTATTTACTTAGAAAGCACGTTGATGTATTTACGTATTATCACAATAATTAATATGTTCTTAGTCAAAAAGAATCTAAATTTGAGGTAGAGGAGATGATTATGGCTGCTTCAAAATTGTGACATTACTATCTTATATTACCCGAGCAAGACAAATATAGTAGCAAATGCATTGAATCAAAAGTTAGTTCGTATGGATAGCTTGATTTTGTTGCGAGTCGAATAGATGTTCAATACTTGGATAATAGATTTATGAGTCTTGATATTTTGAATCCTGATAGAATTGTTGCTTATATTGAGGTACATTCTCTTCTAGTGGATCATATTAAAGCTAGACAATTTGAAGTTTAGAATTTGAATATAGTTCAATACTAGCTGTTAAAGGATGAAATTTTAGATTCATAATGTGGTTTAAGAATGAAGAATCATATTTGTCATTTAAGAGTTAGTGATTTGACCAGTTAAGTATGAGAGATTTATAAATCCAAATATTATATTCATTGAAGAGTGGGAAAATGTATTATGATTTGAAGAATTATTGGTGATATCGAATGGAGAGAGACATTATAGAGTATGCCTCTCGTTGTATGAACTATCAACATGTAAAGTATAAGCACCCGAGACTAGGTGGTAAGCTCAAAAGAGGTCTATACATGAGTGAAAGTGGAGTGAAGTGCCATGAATTTTATGATATGATTGACAAGGATTTTGAAAATGATCAGTGATATTTGACTTATCATGGGTAGAATGACCTGATAATCTTACCTTGTGTCTCTTTAGACTTCATACATGCAGAGAGATTGGTTAGAATTTATATTTAAGAGATAGTGTGTTTGCATGGTGTGTCCATATTCATCATTTCAGATGGAGGTAATTAGTTCACATTCAATTTTTGAAAGCCTATGCAAAAGAAGTTGGATACTAGGATGAAGCTTAGCACAACTTTCCAAGATGGCCAGTCCAAGTAGATTATTCAAGTGTTGAAGGATATGTTGTAGATGTGCGTAATTGATTTTAGTGGTCGATGGGATTCATTCTTATCATTAGTAGAGTTTGCTTTAACAATATTTACCATTCCAACATCCAGATAGTCCAATTTGAGGTTCTTTTCTCCAATTTATTGATTTGATGCATTGGTGGTTAGACCTTAGGGCATGGATCTTTTGAGAAATTTGTTAGATAAGGTCAAGTTAATTCAAGATAGACTTATCACAACCTAGGATGAAAAAAAAATTATGCGGATCAAAAGATTTGTGATCTGAAGTTCATGATAGGAGAGAAGGTTTTATTAAAAGTATCGCCATGAAAGGTGTTATGAGATTTGGGAAGAAGGACAAACTTAGCCCTAGATTCATTGATCTGTTTGAGGTACTTCTACATTTTTTGGATAAATGACTTATGAGTTGGATATGCCACCTGACTTATCAGGTGTTCATCCGGTTTCCTATATTTTTATATTGAGGATATCGTATTAATGGTTATCATGTGATTCAATGTGACTCAATAGAGTTCAACCAAGAATTTGGCATTTGAGGAAGCTCCTAGAATTATTATGGATAGAAGGTAAGAAATCCAAATGATGAGTCCAACACACAAAGAAGAAATTCTCAACTATTCGATACTCCATGTTCCTTTTTTCTGTTTATGTTCGGGGATGAAAGTGTGTTTTAATGGTTGATGATGTAACTTCCCTCTTAGTCATTTTAAGAATTTTACCCATTTTTATGAATTTAACCGTTTTAGTAGCTTTTATAAATAATTTATGACTTGTGAGAAGGAGTGATGTAATTTTCAGATTTAATAAAGGATTATTTTTATTGCTAATAATAATGGGAAAAGAAAAAAATCGAAGAAAAATAAAATAGAATAGAATAGAATAAATGGACAAAGCCCAAAAAGAAATAATAGAAAAAGAAAATAAAGAAGCAAAACGCTGCAAACAGAGAAAAATATGCACGCACATAACGCAGCGGAGGAAGAAAAGAAAAGAAAGGGAGAAAAGAAAAGGAAAAAAGAGGAGAAAATTGGGATTTTCATTCCAAAGCGCTAAGGTAATGATTCTCGTCCTTTCCATTAAACTTTTATGTGATTATAAATAGATTTTTAGGGTATAAACGTGTAGAATTTGGGCTGAATTATGAAAATATGGGTTCTTAGAACAAAATCTTAATTTGGCGGTTGAATGACGATCCTTTTTAGCTAAAAATTTTCATGAGAGTTTGTCCTATCATGGGTAAACATAATCTAGAAGAAAATTTCAGATTTGAATTTGTTGGCTTGGGATGACTTTCTTATCCAATTTTCGAACCAAAAATAAATATAATAATATGGATGTCAGGATTCGCATTTTTATGAGGATTATATATTTGATAGATTAGAATCACTTTGAAGCTTTATGATAGGTAAAGATAAGATCTTGAGGATTGATGATATGTGTTCAGCATTCGAGGTTTGTTAAGACTTCATTCACTTTGTTGAGAGATATTTTCTAATTAAAGATTAAAATGGAATAGATAATGGGTATGGGCGAAAGATAACGGTCTCGTACAAATGGTGTGACATGCATTGGTACGAGTATCAGTGTTATAAAGTAAAAATTATTACTATAGAATGACGAATTGTAACCCGTGAATGCAAAAGCATATGGGCATTAGCTGATGTATTATTGACTTGATTTCTTTTGTGTGATTGTGTTTCTTTAATGAACCCATATATTTATGATAGTTGAGGTGATTATATATCATACCGATATTTGATTGATTGAGATGCATCATCATCCCCGTTTATTGAAATCATATTGTGCACATGCATTGACATTAGATTGAGTATAATTTGGGCACGTGGATATCGTCTATGATGGGGATTGTGAGATTTTATTATTATAAGTTGGGCACGTGGAGATCATCTGTGTTGGGGATTGTTTGATTTTATGATAGTGCATTCAGATCGTCCATGTCGGTATAGAGACCTCGTGAGTCCCTCATAGGTGGAATATTTGGAGGTCTTTCTCATGAAGACCATCATGAACATCTTAGAAATTTTCTAGACATTTGTGAATCATTCGTCTTTAAGAACATATCACAAAAATCTATTTGTCTTCAGTTGTTCCCTTTCTCCTTCACAGGGAAGCAACTAGATGGCTAACCGAGTTACCAAATGATTTCTAACTTCGTGGGATGAACTGACCAAAGCGTTATTTGAAAGATTTTTTCCTCTTTTGAAGATGGTGAAACTCCAAGATAGCATCAGAGATTCAAGATAGTGGAAGGTGTACTTCTTCATTAAATATGGTTTCGATTTAAAAAATTATTGTTTCAATGTTAGACATATGGTGTTCCATACAACTTGTTGATATAATACTCCTATCATAGCCTTAATACAGTAAACAAAGGGTTGGCTCACCAAATCATGTAAGGAGGGATAATGAGGTAGCAATATGAGGTTGGAAAAGTGTTGCTCGATGACATGACCATAATCAATAGAGCATGACATACTAGAATGATCAAGTATCTTCTCTACATTTGGTCCTGACCAAGGAACAGTTAGAAAATACCAAGAGCGTGACGGAAACATCAAGAAAATGATGAATCAATTTGACTTGTTATCCAAACATGTCATAGGTGGTGGATTTAAATCAATAAATTCAATTGGTACTGTCACGACCCAAGCCTAGGGCCTAGACGTGACCGGCGAATGGGGAACCCGAAGGAACCCCAAACAAGCCTCATAGCGTATTATTACACATCATTGGTCGCGGAAGCAATTAAAATGACCATAAGCGATAAGCATAATCAAGGGGGAAATCGGTACTAAGGGAGCAAGAGAAACAAAAAAGGAATGATACATAAATACCATAGATGAGTCAAGCTCAAGCATAATACACAACTTGTCCAACACCACCTCTAAACATGGGTACTTAGCGGGGGCCAAGACAAACTACCGG
>JAJOOE010005658.1:0-18657 GCA_036250405.1 Solanum raphanifolium
ACGAATCCTCTTATCGGAGAATTCGTGCTCAATGCAGTGTCTTTCACTGTATTGTCAATGCAAAATTGACCACCTTTTTTCATGCTCATTGTGCCTTCAGCTATTGGAATGGTACTAGTAAGGCCAGTATCAGTAACAAGCTCGAATTTGTAACCGAGACCATCAACTGGCCCTCTTTCTCTCCACGCCTGGAGTCGACCCCAGTGTTTCCAGCTGCTAACACAAGCGCCATTAGGCCGGAGGATGAGCCATGCTCCGGCATTTGATCGTGAGACACGATCGGAACCAGGAGAGGGGACAAATGGTGTGATCATTGAGGCAGCAGCAACAGCTGAGCCTGAAAGATCATAGATTATTATCATCCATCCTTTTCTTTCTCTTCCTGTTCTGTCCCTTTCTCCAGAAAATGTTCTCATCCATCCTCTGTTGTTTAAGTTGAAATCAGTTGGTAGAGATCTGTTTTAACACATAAAAGAGAGACAAATATCAGCTTAGGGACAACTTAACAAAATCAGTACCTAGAACAATAAATTAAGGATGTGTTTAGTATGAAGTAAAATGTTTTCTCGAAAAACATTTCTAGTGTTCAGTAAGTAAGCAAAAATATATAATCCGAAGAGCATATGTAATCTTGAAAAACATCAAGGTGGGTGGGATAGGGAGTTGGGAGTCGGGGCGGCGTAAGCAGAAGTTTTATTAAGGGGATTCAACATCTACTATATGTACATGAAGAAAGTTCTGACTTTACATATATATAGTGAGATTTTTCGACAAAGGAGGTACAAATGAACCCCCTTTTGCTCCTCTTAACTCCACCCCTAGTCAGAAGGGGAGGGGTGGTGGTGGTGAGGCTGGGTGTTGGGGGCATCTGGGGGGGGGGGAGGAGACAATGAGCTTGGGATGCCACTTATAATACTTGGTTTTCTTAGTAAAGTGATTTTTTCATATTTTTAAGGAACTTATATTCTTAGAAAAATATGTTTCGAAACATTTTGATTAACCATACATGAAAAAATAAGAAAACATCACTCTATAACGAACACGCTCTAAGAGAGTGATAATAGTAAGCTTAATTTGGTAAACTAAACAGTAAGGTAGGTGTATTCAATAATCCACAAAATTAATGCTAAGATAGATGGTTGATCCAACTAAACAAACAGTCAAAGAAGAATATTAATAACTTTAATGAAGAATTTGGAACTAAATCTTTGCACATGGAAAGGGAATCAATGGTGGTTGCCAATAACACTAAGTTAAATTTTTTGTCTGTTAGATCAAACTAATTATGTTGACTGACAATTCTCTAATCTTTGTCATTAAAGTAAAATGCTCAACTTGATAAATAGTTAATTTTTTGGACCCACAATTTAAGAGAATAAAATCATGAGATAATCTTTAATCAACTTTAGTTAATATCTCCCATGTTAAGAGTAAAAACAAATCCTAATAAAGAATTGTCCATTAAAAAGACAGGTAAATGTTCATAATAAGTAAAGACGGTCCTACAATACAAAGGTCTATTATATGCACTTTTACACTGTATTTCTGCAAGAAGTTATTTTTCCAATTTAAACATGTGACCTTCTGATTATAGCGACGTAACAACAACTTTACCAGTAACGCCAAAACTCTCCCTCTATATTTAGTGATGAACATTTCAAAAAATAAATTATCAAAATTTCTTGCAAAAGTTGACCAAGTGGCAAATACTCAAGAGATCCTTAGTATTGAAATTCATTATACTTTTAAAATTAAATGTTTGTTTCTACTATATGTTGAATCAACTTCATCGTATAATTATTTTTTTATATTGTAATTAATATTAGTGAAAATTCTGACTCATTAGCACTCCTGTCCAAAGATAGTCAATGATATGGTCCCATATTTTCCAATCCCCACGACATATTTCAACAAGAAAAGTTAAAAGAAACGACAGAATTATATCTACGTAAAAACTAAGTTTTTTTTTTAATTATTATATCATATTACTTTATAAATGACATTATATAAATATTTTTATAATAATAGATTGTCCTTTAAACTCTAATAGCACAGCAGCATAACATGAAAAAAAAAACTTACATATAAATATAATATATGAATTTTGATAATATATTAAGTGTATACACCAGAGATTATTTTTCGAAAGACCCTCTAATTGCGAGAATGTAATCAAAGCAGGAAAATGACAATAACAAAATAATGAGATAAACAGAGCGGGTAGCAACGGAGACTCACCGTGAGCGATTATTCCGATCAGCACTAAACTTGCAGCTAAAAACCGGTTGTCTAATATTCCCCTGAATCTGAAAAACGACCGGGCTACACTCCGGTTCACCACCAAACTGAAAAACAAACCGTGGATCCGGTTGAGCTCGAACCGCTATATGCAACATCGCCACCGGTTTATCCTTCTCCGCCATCGCCGTCCCCCCCAATTTCATCCACCCATTCTGAAACACTCTCCCCTTCGAATGCGTCCCACTCAAATCCACACTCACCTGAACAGAACCCATCAATTTCCCCGACGTAACTCCACACGCGCGGCCCCCCATTCGACCGGTGAAAACAGAGACAGTTAGGGTTATGGGTTTCGCGGATAAACGACGGAGTGCGGCGGCGTCGAGATGAAATCCGGTTACGATTGCGGCGGATTCCGGCGGAGATTGGGTGTCGGAATTTGGGGAAAGAGGGAGAATTGTGGTTTGGGTAGGGAAATTTTTGAGCTTAAGTTTTGCATAACAGGGAGTTGAAGATGGATGGATTCCATGAGAAGCTGATTTAGTTGCTGTTAATGGAAGTTTAAGAGCTAATGATTCGATTATTAAACGAACAAATGGACATGGATCCATTGAACTAATAGCTTATTAGTAAAAGGGTAGCAATTATTTTCTTCTTTGTTTCTTCGAGGAAGCTTCAGAGATGAAAATGGTGATATTATGGAGGTTGAAGAGAACATGTGTATTTTGTTTCAATGGATGAATGTATGCTTATAGTAATTGCAACCCCACCCCACCCCCACCACCCTACCCTTGCCAGGTTGTGTTTTTTTAAAAAAAAGGGATAATTAGTTATTAATTGATGAATCTTTTGTGAAATTAAGTTTATTTCAAAGTTTGTAATGATATGGGAAATTTATTTATAAAAATAAATATAGAAATATTTGATTTGTTAATTCAACGTTTTAGGATGTCTTAGCTTGATACATTGTGTATGATTTATGAACTAAAATTTGCTTATTTGAAGAAGGGAGATAATGTTGTAGTGGCAACAACATCATCTTTTTCAATACTCAAAATCTCCAATAACAATATAGTTATTCGGAAAAAAAAACCTTAATTTAAATATACTGATATCTTAAATAATCTAAAAAATGAACTCAAACATTATACAACTACACGATCAAGTTAAAAAATTTAACTTAGCCAATACTCTATTTTACACAATTTCATCACTAATCCTTCTCAAATTAGTAATAACAATGTCAAAGCTTCACATCGAACTCCTAATTCTAAAATAAACCAAAGTACATAATATTTAGCTTCTAAATATTTGAATATTACGTCAAGAAGTAAAATAATGACATAGAAAAATGATAAAGATAAAAGAGTGAGAGAAATTATTTAAATGTGATAATTAATGTATATTCTTTTTATAAGTATTTTCATAGTGAAGTGATGATGGAGTAACAATAGTCCTTTAAGTGATGTTTGTTAAGACTTTAAAGGATTAATTATTATGGCGGTAATAATTTAGAGTGATGATGGAGAAAAACAAAAAAAAATTAAAATATGCATAATTTCATAAAGTTTAAGGATAAATTTAAACTATTTCACATAGTCATTTTATTGATTTGATTTAACTCTTATATGTTCGATAAATCATATGTTTATCAATTATTACTACTTATACTGATTTATCAAAAATTTACTGATTACTCCAACAAAATAAGATTAAAATAATATTTATGTGACAAGAAAAACAAGAAACAAAACTTATAATCAGACTAATATTATTGATTTGGTTTTACTAAAAATCTGATCAAATCGATTCATATACACCCCTAACCAAGGACCAAGGTCATCATAATAACAATTTTATGAGAAAATTTATTGAGTGATTCTTGCAATTGATTAAATGGCAACTCACAAGTATCTATTGGAGATATAGAATATCTTCATTAGCATTTGTTTTATGACTAATCATATTATTTATTCCCTCAAATAATGTTTAATGATTAATTTTCTCTAAAGTTCAACTATTCTCCAACCACAAAACAGTTGGTAAACATAAAAAAATTATAATATGGACAGTGTTTTTATAACATGCAAAGCAGTGCAATCATTTTTATTTTATTTTATTTTTAAAAATTTTGGAATATGACTTTTGAATTAACTACTAATTGGAAAAAAAAAATTAATCATTTAGCGGCACAAAAACTAGTAGTATGAGAAGACATTTGTCATCAAGTACGTATTAAGTACTAATCCATAATTTCTTATACCTTAAGCTTAAATCCCTAATTATATATCTTAACCTTAAAGGCCTAATTACATTCGAATAATTCATTATTAGTGGCCATGAATATCAAATTAGTGAATCAAATAACATAAATAAATATTACATTTGTAAAGAGTAACATCTTCGTAAAGTTAAATTGTTATCTGATATAAAATAATGTTATTCTTTTAAAATGATCTACTAAAAAAATAGCGCCACTTAAAATTAAATGGATCAGAGGGAGTATATATATAATTAACCATTCATTGAATATTTTGTTCTTTTTACAATTAGTAGCTACGCCATAATTAACACCTTCTAATAATGACTCTAAATAGTATTGAAAAGTCAGAAGTTTCGTTTAGAATATTCAAGATTTAATAAGTATATTTTTCGTATAATTTTTTAATGATGTTATTCTAAATATTTATATAATTACAACCAACATTCTTAAAATTATCGTCGACCAAATCACATGAAAGATAATTTCAATTATTGTTATGTGACATAATCTTTGTTTTTTCAGAAATTGTTTCAAGATCATTTGCTCTTTTTTTTTTTTTTTTTTTAAATGACGATAATTTCTAGAGGAAAAAGACATAAATTACATAATTTAAAGTTTCATTGGGTCTTTAGAAATTGGGTCCCATAACAGCTTGGCTAAGGCTGTTATTTTCTTTTAAAATTTTAAATTTTATTTTTGTGTATTATTATTATTATTTGTTAAATTAGTTTGGTCGTTATATGTTTGGTTATTTATTTAACAGAAAAAACTATTTTGTGCATTTGTCTGCTTTCTCAGATTATGTGATCTTTTTGACGGCTGTCAAACGGCGGCTCTATTCTGAAATAATTAGTGATACCAATTATATTTTAATTGGTAGGAGAAGAAAATATATTTCAAAAAATATTTTCCTTGATAATATTTTTTTGAAAAATAAATGCGTTTGTTTATTTTATAGTGTTTGATAAGTAGGTAAAAAGTAGTATCTCAAAAATATTTATACGTAATTTAGTAAAATTAATATTATGAATGTTTTTTTTCTAAAAACATGAATTCTCCCTACCAAACACACACCCTTAGTTTTTTATATATAAATGTGGCACAAATAATTTATTTTATTGTTATAAAAAGAATTTTTGATAGAGGAAGATAGTGCTCAATAATTTTTACAACTATTTGAAAGATCCTTTCTTGTTTATCACTCTTTTGTGAAGGATTTTATGCTCCAAAATAAATAAAAAGAATTTGGCCCACTTCACTCCAAATACAATTGAAAATCATGCATTAAATAATAAAAAAGTTGGTTTATAATGAGTATAACTCTATTATTTTTTTCTAAGAAATTTTTGTTCTAAAAATCCCCACTTTAAGTAATTAAGTTAATGCACCAGCAATACCTGCAAAAATTGAACATATTTAATATCAATTTTCAATGAAATAACTCCCCAATTTTTATAACTAAATGATCCTTTAAAAAGTTTAGGATTCATCTGAATTCAATAGTAATAAGTTTAAACAATAGAGTTTTCAATAAATTAAATTAATTTTAATAGATTTTTCGAACTCAAATCTACAATATCAAATTCTGATTTCATCTCTCGATCTTTTGTGTATGTATAAGGTGGGTATTTTTATATTTTTTTTAACTTTCTCACAGTTACATAGTATTCGTTATCCATATTAAAATTTAACTAAATTTGAATTTGTATCAGAAAATTGAAGATAAAAATGTTCAATAACAAAAATAATTTCATATTAAAATTTTTTGAATCCAAACCTAAAATTAAGAACAGAGGAATACTTATCGATCAGATCATTGATCAAGATTTTATTTGTGTTAATATTAGGCCATGGTGACCTGTACACTTTAGGCCATGTCTAGTTATTCACAAAACATATTTTTCAACAAGATTTGCTTTGTCATAGTGGAACCACATAGACTTATTTCATTTATTGTTCAATCCATTATCAAATCTAGCTAATTAATACCCTTCACTACCAACTATCCTAGCATTTTTAAATATTAATTAATGATGCATATATAATATATATATGTTGAATTGAAATATCGAATGCAAATAAATGTTTACCTCTCATTTATTACTATGTACGTAATAATTAATAACAAGATTGTCACTTTGCTACTTTAGTATATTTTCCCAATATAATAAAGTTATCATTTTTTTAATAATAGAAATATTGACGAAATTAGAAATTTTACTATGAATATTTAAAATTTTGTATAAATTTTAAAAGAAATTATTTTTGACTTATATACATAATATTTTGATGAAGAATTTTCAGTGATCACTTTTGAATCAATGTAATTACGCCACTAAATAGATACACTCTAAATCATGCTAGAGTGTTTGGTATATACATTTTCTAAACTTAATTTAGATGTCAAAATAAAATATCAAACAAGTTTTTAGACCAATTAATTATATATTTAGTCTTTTTATTTCTGATAAAATTTACATCTCATAATTTTCAATTATTTTTTATAATAATTGACAGAACCTTAATGCACTTTTTTCTTTTTCTATTTTCTCGTATCAACTTTTTCTCTCTTTTTTTATTTTCCAAGTCATTTGTCCCTTTCGACCCATCCAGGTTGTCTTTTTGGAAAATGACCTGCCATTTTATAGCATAATATAATGTGTAGGAGCCCACATTTGAGACATTACAGCTACGGTAGGGGGTGTTGACAGTCCATACGGGTGGGGTCTGGAAAACGATTCATAAACCTTCAACACGATAAGAAACTTGAGAAGATGATCTAGGCGGGGATGTCGGCCCCAGAAGGGTGGGATGGGGGTGGGGGTGTCCAAGAACCATTTTGGCCTTTTGATTTGAGATTAAGGTAGGCAAACCACTTATTTTTTTGGGTTTGGTCTAATGTATACATTAGAATTCTGACTAAATATGAATCGCACATAATAGGGTCTATTTAGAAAAGACGCTTCCAATAGGATATTGACATGTCCATATTAGAGCTCCGATTAAATTTGAATCATGCACTGCAAAATTTAATTAGAGATGAAGGTCTGAATAGAATTTTCTTTATACCTAGGACTAGGTAGGCAAACCAAACCAATGCAAATGTCCTACCATCCTAGTCAATTATGGTTGTTATTGTCTTGGTACATCACCTATTACACTGTATGTTTGTTTTGGGTGAAATTTGCAAGATTTTTTTAATAAGACATTATATTAATATAAGTATATTTATGTTTTATATGTAATTTCTTTCGATTTTTTCAGTTATTAATGTGAGATTTATTATTTACACGCATATAACAATCTTTCATTCTAATTAGGATTTTTATGGTATAGTCCAAAAATAGTTATTGCATTCTTAAACTTCTTTTTGTCAATCGATGTGCTAGCTATTTATTCTATTCGTTTCAATTTAGGTAATTAATTGGTAAGGACGCGTTCGATAAGATTCATGGCTTAAAATTTGTCATTTAAATATATTATAAATATTTATATGATTATAAATCATTAAAAATAAAATAAAAATTTGCACAATTTAAATGTAAAAAAATACCATTTTTAAGACACTAATTTTTTTTGTTGGAACATCGTATAAATTGCAACAAAGAAAATACCCTTTTTTTGCACTATTCATGATTGTTACTTGATATTGTCACTTTGGTACCTTACTATATTTTCTTAATGCACTTTTTCACTTTTTCTTTTTTCTCATGTCACATTTTTCTCTTTTTTCCAATCATTTGTCTCTTTCAACCCATCCAGTTCTCATTGGAAATAGACATAACATTTTTATAGCATAATGTTGATAGGTGTTTGAGGTATTGTTGTTGTGTGTGATTGGACTTTGAAGAGGTAGGGGTAGGGGCTGGGGCGGAGCCAGCATATTGTTAGGGGTAGGGGTAGGGGGGAGCCAACATATATTGTTGTTAGGGGCGGAGCCAACATATAGCAGATGTCGAATTTCCTTCGATTAGTTCATGTGTTTACTTTTTTAGACTTTGAACTCCCTTATAAAAAATCCTAGCTCCGCCACTGAGTAGCGGTAAGGGGTGGGTCAACATGATTCTTTTTTTCTATCGCATTAATTGTTCAATAGTTATATTACGATTTAATTAAATCTGAATTAATCATACATTGCTTGACTTATTTTTGGAGATAACACTCCTAGCATATGGATTCTTATACCTATATTAATTATTCGATTAAATCTAAATTAATCATACGTTGCATGACTTATTTTTGAAGATAACGTTTCTAACATATGGACTCTTATACCAATATTAATTATGCACAATATTGGAAATTTGTGTGACATGTTTCATAATATGCTGACATGCATCTGTCATTCATGGAATTTAGCAATGGTCCAATAAGTTTCCTAATATCAATTTGTATCTTTTTGTTTTAATAATAGAGTGATAAATATATATTTTATTTATTTTTAATGAGAAATTACAGATTCAGACCCCTAAATCCTTATGATATTGAGTTTGTCTTTGTTAAAGAATATTTTATCTCTCAATACTAAACTCCACGGCACAAATTCAGATTTAATCAAGTTGGAAAATCTAAAAAAAGATGAATGCATGCAAAAGTTAATTAGTTGTCTTTATTAGAGAACATTTCAATCTTTAATACAGGACTTCACGATATAAATTCAAATTTAATTCGATTGGAAAATCTTATTAAAAAAAGATGGATGGATTCAAAGGTTAGTCGGATTGAGAAACCTAATAAAAGAAAGAAAGATGATGGATGTATCCAAAGGTATGGTGGGTCATCCAGATAGTAAGTATTCTTCTGTTCAAATTAAAGATCTCGAATTCAAATCTTAAAAATAAAATTCCTATCAATAAGAGAATATTATACCCTTATAATAAAAACAACTTCGATGTAAATAAGAATTTATCAACCTTTAAAAAGTTGGAAGCATTTCGAATTCAAATCTTAAAAATAAAATTCCTATTGATAAGGGAACATTATACCCTTAAAATAAAACTACTTCGACACAAACTTGAATCTATCGACTTCTAAAAAAGTCTAAGCATTTTGAATGTATAATTCAAACTTTTATCATTTTTCTAGAGCAAAGAGACCTAAAATCCAATGTTTTTTGTAGAATAATATTCTTGATTGAATTTAGAAAAAGAAAAAAAAATTATTTGACATCAATTTTTTAAACTGTTAAATTCAATAAATTATTTTACAAAATAATTGAGTTTCTTTTGTCCTTTTTTAAAAATTCCAAACATAACGTCCTCCACCATTAAATCACACACACACACACAAAAGTAAATAAAAAAAGTCCTAGTGAGTGTGTACTCTTTACTCTGTACAAATATTCTTGTGTGTATCATGCACACATGCATTTCTGTGTTGTCTGTCAAATAATATAATTTAGTCCCCACCCCATCAAGCACAAATAAAAACGAGTTCAGAATTTTACTTTTATGAGTTCAATATTCTAGCGTAGTAAAAAAAAATTAAAAATGAAATTAGTTATGAATTTTCTTGTTAATCTATCGATGTATAACTAATAGAATAATTTTTTTAATAATTTGCCACTAATCTCATGCTAAATAAGATTCACGATAGATTTTGTTGTTTACCCCTAATTTGAAGTTACTAATTAATTCTTATAACTAATGATGTGGATCCACCCATGCCCACAAATCTCGAGGGGGGGGGGGGGTTAATTTTTGTAATAACGATGGCACAATAATCAACTTGTGTATAGAGGTAGATTTAAGACTAGAACATTATGGATTTGAGTTCAAAATGTGCGTATCACAACACATTTGATCTGCTGAGTTTGAAATCTATCATTTAATTTATATATATTTACTGAATCTTTTAACATATATATACAAAATTTGAGCTAAAATTATTTAGTTAAGATGAATTCATAACTCATGAACTACATATGTTTCTGCATATACGTACATCAATTATTCTGGATTTGAGTTTAAAATGTGTATCACAACACATTCGATCTCCAAAGGTTATCGATCAGAACTTTACCGACCTCCGATTTGATGTTGATTTCTTACCTTTTTTAGTAGTGCTTCCTCAATGTAGATCCCAGTTCCCACATTGATCATGGTAATTGATTGATACTTTTAATTAATTTATTCATTGATTGACACTTATTTTGAAATACAAGTAATTTAAAAAAATAAAAAAATCATGTTGGTTAAGGTTCATGATTGTGGTGTTAACAATCCAAAAGGCACACCATATATCAAATTATTGGTAGTTAGTAAAAGGATAGGAAAATTAGGAAGCATTTTGACCTAATTAATTGGCTTAGTTTAACTTTTAAGATATTTTTAAGTACACTAAGTACAAAGGTTTTGATTTTTTTTATTCAATGAGCAATAATTATTATTATCTTCGTAGCTATTCAATTTTGTTTCTTCGAATGTTTGGATTATAACTTATAACTATAGTAATTTTTCTTAAGCCTATTTTGCAAAAAAAAAACTTTAGAGGACCATCCATAATGATCTTGGGGAATAATATTTATAGTCTCACCGTGATTTACACCATTATTTTAGCATTTAGGAGTCACTCAATAGGAATTAGACGATTTTCTCAATTTTTCGTGTCTGCTCTTTCTTTACGAAAACTTTACAAAACCATCAGTAATGACCTGGGGAAAAATACCAATAGTTTCACCATTTTTCACACCGCCTTTTTAGCATTTAGGGATCACACAACAGAAATTAGGCGATTTTCTCAATTTATCGTGTGTTAGCCCATGAATATTTTGGTGTTAGCCCACGATTTTCTCTAAAGTGCAGCAATATTAATTGCAAACATGAGGGACTATTAGTGCTTCATGTAAAAACTCAAGGATGACTTTGAGTCTTAACCTAAAGATAAGGGACTATTTTGGGTTTTTTTATCTTCTATGAACTAATGGTGTAAAACAATATCCACATAATCAGATTACTTATTTGATAATAACGAATAAATGATCTTTTGATAAGCATTAATGAGTGATCATCTAATAATCTAAAGGCAGAATGACCTGGAAGACCCTTGTACTTGGCTTCGTTTGTCACCTAGATCCTTCTACTCACAACTTTATCAACTGAACACTTAAAATTATTAAAACGCGTAAATTTCCGACAAATTAACCTTTCAACCCTTCTTCTATATCCGAACTTGATACATGTTATGTTTTTGCTATAACATTTGTAGTAAGGTAGAAAGAAGAGTTCAAACTCAAAAATTGTAGATCTTAGTACAAATTCTAGGTTCTCAACCAATACAAGCCCATCAAGTGGTTTAGTTCATGAAATTAGGTGGGGGAATATAAAATGATCAATTCCAAACTTATCTCCTTTAACTTGATATCAGTTTATTCCATCTCTCATATAGAATAAATTAATCTAAAAATTATAATCTCGTACTTATAATTCCGAAATAATTTAGTCTACTAATCAAACGATGTCCTAATTGCATCCTAGAGGTCTTGATCAATGAGATGATCTCCCAATCTCTCAACAATCAAATTGCATTGTCCAGCAACAACAGGCTCATCATAAATACCAAATAACAAAGCTTTATTTGTCTTCTTGATAGTTATTCCTCCTGCACCCTGCAAAAATTTATGTAATTCGGGTCTAGACGTAGCAGGTTCGATAGATTTAAAGCGTCTAATTCTTATTGTATATGTGTGTGAAAAAAATTTAGCATGTATATAAAGAACATAACTCATCGACTCTACATCTATGTGAGATATGACCAAAAAAAAGTTCTCTAGGTCATTAAGATAAGGCTACGCCGTACATCTAATTCAGATTATATGTATGAAGAAAAAATTGATACACTGTAAAGAGTAAAATTCATTGACTTTAAATTATGGATTTAGAAACTAGTTTAGTCAATGATGATATATAAGAAGTTATCTTGATGTGAATAAGGTAAGACTAGAAGCAATGAGTTCAACAGGATTCACTCTGTCTAATTTCGATTATATAAAAATCGGACATATAAAATTCATTGACTCTAAATCTTAGATTCTAAAACAAGGTTAGTGCATAATAACATATAAGAAGTTTTCTCTATGTAATTCAAGTCAAACTAGACACATCACTAAGTTCACTACATCTAACTTAATTTATACGCGTGCAACAAAAATAGACACATATATAATGAAAATATAACTTATTGACTCTAAATTGTGGACGACACATAATTAGGCAATTCAAGTCAAACTAGACACATTAAATTTGATAGAATCCACTATACGTCTAATTTAATTTATATGTGGGAGAAAACAATTGATATATATATATATATATATATATATATATATAAAAGGAGCATAACTCATTAACTTAAAATCTTAGATTCTGAAACAAGGTTAATACATGACGATATATAAAAAGTTTTCTCTATATAATTCAGGTCAGATTAGACACATCGAGTTTGACAAAATCCACTACGAAATTATTATATATTGAAATATACAACACCTTTTTTCCACGAATTACAGCACCAAATTCTCCTTGAATCACCATATATTTTGTTCCTCCAAGAAATATTCCTGTTGGTGCTAGATGGCCTGGGTCATTAAATTCAATCAATATAGGCTTAATTTCCTCTGCATTAAACTGCAAAAATTAAATATTCATAAAAGAATAATTGAGTCAATAATTAATCACACTTTTATGGCATGTTAAACAAGTCACAAATTGTTTGTTAATTTTGATTAAAATCACAACACCATCAATTAGAAAGAGAAATAATATTAAGTCATATATTGTAAAATTGATAAAAGGATCGTTTGGTAGGTTGGACAAGTACATATAATTCTGGGTAAAAATTTAGTATTGTCTTATCCCTTGTTTGTTACTAAGATAAATTTTATTAGCATTAGTAATTAGTATCGTGATAAGTTATCTTGTCAGAGGGTGGAGTAATAGTACCGAAATCAATTATCTAGATTAGGTTGAAGTAATAGTAACGAGATTAGTTATCTAGATTATGATGAAATAATAATATCTAAATTAGTAATAGTACCTAAAATGGAGAAACTTTTCGTAGGAGGCTTGCGCCTTTAATGAATTTTAAAATCACATATATCTAGATTAGTGATATCGGTGTATATCGAATACTAAATAATTATTAAAAAATATTTTAATTTATAAATGGGACTTGAATCACATAAATTTTTAACTAAAAATTTCGAATTTGAATTCTAAATTCTAACCGAGAGCATCACCCCTTAAATAGACATTATACGACATAAATTCAAATTAATTGAATTTGAAAAAAAAAATATACCTTAGGGAAGTTGGTGCTTTGTGCCCAGATGGAGCCGTCATGGCCAACGATGGCGGCGGCCCTAAGTTGGCCGCCGCCTTCGATTTCACACATCAAATGGTCATCTATGTACGTTTGCCATGACATTTTTCACACACAAAAATCACACACACACAATGCTATATTATTATCTTGTGCTTTAAAAGGTTTATAAGTTTTATATTTGAGAATGGAGATGGGAGATTTATTTTATTTTATTTTTTTACCCTTTTTTTATAATAATTTTGTGGGGTTAATTATGAAATATGCATTATCCTCTCTCAATTAAAAAATCAAAAACAACCAAGAATAATGTCCGCCTTTATTTTAGGAAACGGATTATATTATCTTGGACTTGTTATTTATAATAATTATTATTATTTACTGACTTTATCTATTTATTGAGCGTTGGTTAACTTACAATGAGCTTGAAAACACTTTGCTAAACGAGTATTTACATAGAGTTGAAAAGAAATTTCATTATATAAGTAGCCATTTTGCCGATTTTTTTAAATATTTATATCAAATCAATAAATGTAGAAAGACGTTTTGATACTCAGATAACAGGCCGAAGTAATTGGTAAGCCAAGTCCATGTCTAGTTGGGCTTATGGGTTTGAAATCTGCAAGGCCCAAATCCGCATTCATCTTAAATGGGCTTTTAGTATTGATATGGTCTAAATATTATCCGATACATTCGCGATTTGTCTTATATATCTATTCGATTGAGAATTCATTGTTATCTTTCGTCTTAAATATATATTTTTTTCTCTAATGAATATATATAAAAACTTTTTTAACTATGCAAAATATTTTAATTGTCCAAGAGCATTTTCAAATTGATATATATATAGGTGAATTTTGTTAAGGTGAATCAAGAACACGTAGATTGAGATGATTAAATAATAAGATTGTTAATACTAAATTGATTGATAAACATGATCAATGACGATGAAATAAAACAAATAAAAATTGAACGATCGATGATATGAAATAAATGAAATAGATCAAGTCTATTTTATAGTGTGGTTGTTCAACAACGTAATCAGAAAAGCAAGAGGCAGTTATACTCACGAACTTGAACATTGTTCATTTACAAAGCTTGAGTAATCAGTTGTCAATTGGAAACTTCAAATGTGATCATACAAATGAGGGATATTGGATATATAGATCTAAGGTTAAATTCCAAATAACGTCTGGCATGATTCTGACTTTCAATAATGACAAAAATTCACATGTTGATTTCGTTGTTTGTTGGATTGTGCAATTGATGGAAAAGATCTTAGATTCTTTGGATATGGTTATACTTGCGAGCTATCCTGACCAACCGCAAATAACGCCTTGCATGATTCTCGCCTTTAATAATGACCAAAATCCTCACGTTAATTTCGTTGCGTGTTGGATTGTCCAATTGATGGAAAAGATCTCAAATTCTTTGAATATGGTTATACTTGCGAATTTATCCTGACCGACCGTAAATAACGCCTTGTATGATTCTCGCCCTCAATAATAACAAAAATCCTCACGTTGATTTCGTTGCGTGATGGATTGTTCTTCCAAAAATATTCCTGTTGATGCTAGATGGCCTGGGTCATTGAAATCAATCAATATAAGCTTACTCTCCTCAGCTTTAAACTGCAAAAATTAAATATTCATAAAAGAATAATTGCGTTAATATTTAATCACACTTTATGGCATGTTAAACAAGTCACAAATTGTTTGTTGTTTTTTTATTAAAATCACAGCACCATCAATTAGAAAAACAAATAATATGAAGTGATTTATTGTAAAAGTGTTAAGGTGTTGTTTGGTATGATAGACAAGCATAGATAATCGTGAAATTAAAATTTGTCTTATCATTTTATTTTATTTTATTTTTGTTAATATTACCTCGGCGAGGGATGGAGTAACCGGAATTAGTTATCTAGATTAGGATGGAGCATTAGTACCGGAATTAGTACTAACACCTAAAATGGAGAAATTTTTAGTAGAAGATTTTCATCTTTAATTAATGATTTTTCAACTCTCGTATATCTAGATTAGGATGTATCATTAGTATTAGAAATAGTAATAGTACCTAAAATGGAGAAACTTTTGGTAGGAAGGTTTCGCGTTTACTGAATGTTTAACTCACGATATCTAGATTAGTGATGCAGGTGTATATCGAATACTAAATAATTATTAAAAGATATTTTGATGTATAAATGGGACTTATGAGTCACTGACAATGTGTGTATTTAAAAATGGAGATGGGAGATTTTTTTTAATTTTATTTTTTACCTTTTTTAAAAATAATTTTGTGAGATTAATTAGGAAATGTGCATTATCCTCTCTCAATTAAAATTCAAAAACAACCAAGATTAATGTTCGCCTTTGTTTTAGGAAATGGACTATTATCTTAGACTTATTATTTATAATTGTTATTTACTGATCTCATCTTTTACGGTATGAAAATATATGAAGCTTGAATATCTAGAAACACACAAGGACGTTAGTTTGTTGATATTACTATCAATATTCGATTTTGGATCATTTACAACATTACTTACGTTCGTCAAGGGCGGAGTTAGGTAATGGCCGAGGGATGTTTCAGAGAAAAGTTACATTGTTTATAGATGATTAAAATTATTTTTACATTAACTCCCAATACAAATCTTTGCTCCACCGCTGACCTTCCCTATTCATTGCGCGATGGTTATTTGTCAGCATCAATTTAGCTTATGATAGGTTGAAAATCCTCGGCTATTATAAGTATTTTACTGAGAGTCGAAAAGAAATTTCATTAAATAAGTCGACATTTTGTTGATTTTTTAAATATTTATATCAAATCAATAAATACATAAACACGTGTGTTATGCTCGTATTTTCACTTATTTAATTATGATTAAATGATGTATTCTATCGAGGCTAGAAATGAAACTCAGATAACGGGCCGAAGTAATCGGTAAGCCCAGTCTACGTCTAGTTGGGCTTATGGGTTTGAAATCTTCAAGGCCCAAATTCACACTCATCTGAAATGGGCTTTTAGTATTGAAGACTTCTGGTGTCGTTATTTACCTTTCGATTGGGAATTCATTATTATCTTTCGTCTCAAATATATTTTTCTCTCTATATGAACTTTTTTAACTATTAAAAAAAATAATTGTCCAAGAGCATGTTCAAATTGATATATAGAGTTGAATTTGTTAAGATTAATCAAGAACACGTAGATTGAGATGACTAAATAATAAGATTGTTAATACTAAATTGCTTGGTAAATGTGATCAATGACGATGAAAGAAAACAAATCACAACTAAACGATCGACAATATGAAAATAATGAAATAGATTAATTCTATTTTATAGTGTGATTGTTCAATAACGTAATCAGAAAAGCAAGAAGTAATTATATTCAAGAACTTGATAATTGTTCATTTACAAAGCTTCAGTAATCAATTGTCAATTGAAAAATTCAAAGGTGATTGTACAAATGAGGGATATTGGACATATAGATCTAAATGATAAATTCCAAATAACGTCTTGCGTGATTCTCGCCTTCAATAATGACAAAAATTCACACGTCAATTTTGATGCGTGTTGGACTGACTCTCGCTTCACATTGATTTCGTTGTGTTGGATTGATTCTTACTTCACGCTGATTTCGTTGCGTGTTGGACTGATTCTCGCTTCACGTTGATTTCGTTGCGTGATTCTCGCCTTCAAAAATGACAAAAATCCACACATCGATTTTGATGCGTGTTGGACTGATTCTCGCTTTACGTTGATTTCGTTGCGTGTTGGACTGATTCTCGCTTCACATTGATTTCGTTGGCGTGTTGGACTGATTCTCGCTTCACGTTGATTTCGTTGGCGTGTTGGACTGATTCTCGCTTCATGTTGATTTCGTTGGCGTGTTGGATTGATTCTCGCTTCACGTTGATTTCATTGCGTGTTGGATTGGTTCTCACCTTCAATACTGACAAAAATCCACACGTTAATTTCGTTGCGTGTTAGACTGTGCAATTGATGGAAAAGATCTTAGATTCTTTAGATATAGTTATATTTGCAAACTTATCCTGACCGACCGTAAATAACATTTTACATGATTCTCGCTTTCAATAATAATCAAAACTCACACGTTAATTTCGCTGTTGGATATTGTAGCATCTACCAATATGATATGACCAACATTAAGTACTACATTATATATGAGTTTTTATAAAATCAAATCAAATAATATTGGGCACTGATATGCAATTATTATACCAAAAAGGAAATTTGCCAGTAGATAATTTAGACAAAATTAAAGTAACAAAAGGAAAATATTTCATAATGGAATCTTGAGTTGGCACCTCTAATGGCCAGCAAATGGCATTGTAGAAATATCATTATCGACTTTAGCTTTCTCAAAAGTTGAAAGTTGAAATAATTATAATTTTTGTGTCATTATCGATGATCTCGAATTCGAGCAGTGAAAATGAAGTGTTTTTTCGTTTGAATTAAAGTTTTTTAGATTTAAGTCCTAAACTAGAATAATTTTTATTAGAGAGTGTTTTTATTTACTGGATCAAGCAAAAAAATCTAATAAGAAGAATCGAAATATATATAATAATAATTTTTTTAAAAAGTCAAAAGAAATATGTATTTTTAAAAATAGTTATTTAGCAACAAATCTTTAAGGGAAAATGCATAAGTACCCCCGCCCCCCCACCTATGCCCAAAATCCCAGAGACACACTTATACTATACTAAGGTCCTATTAACCCCCCACCCCCCGAACTTATTTTATAAATAATTTTCTACCCCTTTTCGGCCTATGTGGCACTATCAACCAGATAACTTGAAAAAATTGTCAATAAAT